>RJWM01011822.1:5269-58696 GCA_004363535.1 Dasyprocta punctata | reverse complement strand
ATGCATATTACAGTATTTAAGCAAGATAAAATATGTCTTCCCAGGAGGGGAACTGGACTTTCAGGAGTAATTAAAAAGGAATGGGAGAAGAGAAATTGTCCCAATCATAGCCTAAGGGTTGTGAAAAATAGCGAGTTACCTCCTCTCCAGTGACCCCTTTTACTGGAGTATGATGGCTGGAAGGAGGGCCATTGTTGAAAAGAAGGACCGAGAGATATGTGATAGTGTCTAGCAATAGGCTGCTTTCTTTTCCTTGTATAACCGTGATTACCTGGGCTCCATGGAGTTGAAAGTCTGACCAGAGGAAGAATGCAGAGAGTGTCCTGGGTCCCTTCGGTCTTGCTGGACCAGGTGGTGAGATGGGTCTAATGCCTGGCACCTCTGTCTCAGGCGACAGTCTGACTCCCAATGGTCACCCTTGTAATCAGGGCATGGCCCAGGGTGCCTCTTGTGACTTTAAAAAAAAAATCACATCCCCTTTTTAGATGACCTAGTTTTCCACAGTGGCAGCAGGTAAGCTTAGACATTGAGTTTTTCTTGGAAGTACCCCTAACTGCCACGAGGGGGCAAGGAACAATGACCTAGAGCCATTAAAATAAACGTAGTGTCTATTATTTTTAAGAGCACAATGAAGGCAGTCACTTGCTCTTGGTTTATTTGTTTTATCCCCTTGCCTCCTCCTGGTCTTGATTATAAAATACTGAGGAACTAATTCTCACTGAAGTATCAAGTGAGCTATCTGGTACAAAGCCCATCTTTTATAACTTTTTCCTAGTATTTGAGGCTGATGGAGTAATAAACTTGTCTTTAATCATAAAAGGATTACAATAATAATCCCTTTATCAAATCAAGAGACAGGGATATGTATTTCATCAATGTCTCTTGTAAACAATCTAAGAAAGTAGAGTGTTTTTTTCTAAAATCTTTTTATTGATAAATAGTTGACAATTTAAAATAATTGAAGTGTTCTTGTCCTTTCTAAACTTTCAAGAATATATGTCTAAGATATCTTCTATTCCAGGCTTCTGTCTGGTTGGTAGGCCATTAGGGATCTTATGCAGGAATTGCTTGGGTTCTAGTAGGAACTGGCTGTTCCCCTGGCTGCCTATCTTCTGGCCTTCTAAAATTAACAATATGATATTCATCTTCAAATGTGATAGCAGCATATAACACAGTTTGTCCTTCATTAGAGGATAATGTTTGATTTAAGAGTAACACTACATCTTTCCAGTCTAGCTCATAGGTCTGAGTAAGTCTCCTAAAGACCTGAATGCACTTATCAAGGTCAGCTGAAAACTTTCCCAAATCTTGTTTGATCTGTTTCAGGTCACTGAAAGAAAAGGACACATGGACAGGTGTAGTGCTGGATTTTGCATTTCTCTCCTGTAAGGGATACTGTCCTTGAAGGACTTGAACAAAATCAGATAGGTATGGTTATAACCCAGTAGAGACTTCAGTTATGGCTGGCTTAGAAGCCTTACCCTTAGAGTACAGAGGGCAAGTGAAGGGAATTTCAGTCTCAGTTATGGTTGATAAGACTTTGATCAAGTTTGCCTTGGAAATCTCACACTTAGGGTCTTAACAGTAAGGAAGGGGAACCTCAAGCTCTGTAAAGCATATGTATCTGACTGTGCCTTAAGGGCCAGAGGTGTCTGGTATTCCTGTAGCTTACATTTATATTTTGAGAATGAATAATGATTATCTTTTAATGCAAAGAAAGTCTAAATAAAAGGTAATTCTGAGCATTTCCCCTTTCTCTTTCAGTACAATTCTAGTTGTGAAATAGTATCATAATCAGTGCTTCCCTCTGCATTCTGCTTTGCTTCTAGGCGGTAGACAGGCCATGCATGGGAGCAGAAAAATATTAAAAAACTCTTTCTCAATACATGAGAGTCAAACAATTTCCAGTGTTTCAGAATACATTCCAAAGGAGTAAGAGATTTCAACATTGAGTTCCCAGTCTGAAACACAAGTGGAAAAATAGGTGTCCCTTTTAATCCCTACTTGGTTTCTATATCCTCTCAAGGTGTGCCCTGAGGTGACCTGCTCCAGAGCAGGTGGCTGCTATCTGGACAGTGACCAGAAGATACATCAGATGGGACTAGCCACCCTTAGGAATTAACATTCCTACCTTCTCTGGAGACTCACATTTCTGACTCTAGCTTGTGCTTCCAAAACCATAAGCTACAATTGATTCCAGCTGTAACAGTCATGTTTAAAGAAGGAAGCATTGCTAGCAAAATTAAACCAAGAGACCTGAACAACTGCTTTCCAATTCTTTGAAAGACAGTGAGGAAAAAAAAAATCAAAGGGTAAATTGGAAGTGGTTGGAGCACTTCCTAGTCTGTATAAAGATCCCCTCTAGAGATGGAGGCAAGCAATGCTTCAGAAAAATCCTGTCCTGGGCCCTAGGGCAAAGAAGTGAACTATGCATTTGTACTTTCTACCTAATCACCTAGGAAATCTTCCTTAGCAACACACTTATAAAGCTAACAGGTTAAAATATGTACCCATCGTTTAGCAACCACAATTTACTTGTTAGCAAAGGTACTTCCCTGTCTTTGGCATTATTAGCAAGTGCTCATTTTCTATGGACTCAAAAATTCTTAGTTGTTGGATGGGAGGGAAATGTTGAGACAGTTTAGGGCTGCTTTTTCTCTAATCTTTAGCAAAAACATGCCTCTAGAAAAGGGATATACAAAGGGGTAGGAAAAGAACAAAAATGAAGTAAAAAAAGGAAGTATTTTCTTTGCATACTCATAGTGAGTTGTTGGGACAACCTGGCCATGAGTCATCACCCTCACCCTGGAAAAGCAAGAATGATGGAATCTCAAGAGCTAAGATAGCCTCCTCACCAGTGGAAGAACAGACCTGAAAGGAAACTGAGGCAGAGCAAGCTTGACATTCCCCTCTAGAGTGTAGAGAGGGGAATCAGGCCCGACCATCCTCCAAGTCTTAAGAACAGTTGCTGGCCTATTGATTTTTAAATGGCAACTGGAGTCTCATGATTTATTCATTGACATGTTTAACTCCTAAATGTAGACTTTATAAAAAAGATACCTTTTAACATCATTTCATAAATTCACATTTTGGTTAGTATCACATTCCACTGGGGAATGCTCTAGCATTACTTTTTCCTAGCACTGTTGTCTAATAAGTGAAACAGGTCAAGCAAGGAGCACTAGTAAATTTAGCAACTAGAAAGTCCAAATTCAACATATGAAAAACAAGAATACAAGACCTTGCCTGCAATAGTAAAATTTCCCATCAAAGAAACATCATAGTGTTCCTATGTTCTCAACTTAAATTTATGATCATTCTAGCAAAACACAACAAAATGTTCATAAAAAAGGCAAGGCCTAAAAATTTATGGCACAAGCAATTCACAAACAAGGATGACAACTTCTGATTACCTAAACTGGCCACAATTCAGAATCCATGAAACAAAAGCAAACACTTATCTCCTTCCAATTATCTTCTTGGGGCCTCCAAAAGATACAGGGAAAATAAATGTAACCCCTAACCTGATAGATATCTGATACGCCATGTTCATGTTCCCTGAAATCAAAGAGTGAATTCTAAGGAACAACGGAGGTTAAGAGTAGGAAAACTTTTTAGGGAATAGGAATAGTTCCTGAGAGAAAAGAGGAGTTTCAAGCTGGTTGCTGCAGATCCTATTTTACAGAGAAAGTTTTATAGAGCTAAATTATAAGGTAGGAGCAAAATCACAAGGTGGGTACAAAATCACAAGATGGGTACAGTGTGGGACAAAATTGTGAACAGCCAATAAGATTGCAAGTTTAGCCATTTAAGTAATATTAATCCAATGGGGAAGTTGGTCACATAGCAAGTGTACAGGGAAAGAACAAAAACCTTATTAGGAAGAAACAAACCAGGGGGTTCTGGCCATCCACTGAGGCGACTGATGTTAATGTTAATATTTTGTTTATCTCTCAGGGAGGCATGTAGGCCTGGTCATTTTGTCTTTGTCTTGAGGCCTGCCCTCCAACAGATGTGTATCTGGCCACAGTTGTAATGTTTTCTCATCTCCTGTGCTGACTCCCTTAAGGGCCCAGCCCTGTGTGACTGCCCTCAATATTTCTCCTAATTTAGCTGTCTATAATATTCTCTTGCCTTGAAGTATAAAGGAAGAATTTAGGAAAATAGTATAAGCAATAAGGAGTGACAGGAGCGTGTGTGTGTGTGTGTGTGTGCGTGTGTGTGTGTGTTAAGAGAATTCAGGTTCTACCCACTGCAACAGATAACAGAAATATGTCATTTACGCCCTTACTTCACCTTCTTGCCCCTCTTTCCTGCTTGATCACTCTGTCAGGTGGTGAACTGGGGAGGGGGATTTCTAGAATATGTGTCATCATGCAATCAAATGTGTAAATGCATATGTAACCTTTCATCTTAGGCCTAATTGGTACATTTTAATAATAATCTCTTTTGAATAAACTCATACAGTAAATCTGCATTTTCCTTGGGACAGCTGATGCACAAATGATCTTTGGTAAAATGTCTCTTTGCTTTAGGAGCCAAGAACATTAAATGTCTTACTCTTAACTGAGCATCATTCTAATTAGGGAAAAAATTGCATTGGGGAGCCATGTGAACGTCTGAGAACACATTCATTCCTGATTTTGATATTTTAAAATATCGCAGATTGCAGAAATGCAGATTACAACATGGATATAGTGTTAAAATTGCTTTTTCTATTATAAAGATAAAAATAGCTCTTGGTTAAAATTTCCTGCTGCTTCTTTTTAAATGAAGGAGTTAAATACTGAAAGGCAGGTGGATGCTGCTGCTTCTTTAGAAAGAGATGAATAGGGTTGATGGCAGGAGCTACAGGGAAGCTATTGAGGCTGCAGATGCATATGCTGCCCTTACTTCCCACAAAGTTCAAAGTGGGGTGAAGCTGCCCGGGTAATTGGCTATGAAATAGCAAACCCTCTGGATCAAAATGGCCCTTGTACTTAATTACCCATGTTTTGGGCTGCGGGTAGCCACCTGGTTGATTAGTAACCCCACCTATATTTGCAACCACCAAAGTTTAAGTGCTAGTGTGATTATTAAGACATTGGCAACAAGTTCAATCAGGGACTTTGTAGTTTCAATCAGTTCTGACCACACCAGGTCCAGATCCCTCACCTTCCAGCCCTAAGCAGATGGTCCTACAAAGCCCCAAGGTAAAAGCTGATTTTTCAATTGAATGAGATGAGGACATGCATATTTGCAAAAAAAAAAAGTACAATGACAACAACTGTGATGAGAAAGGAGCATTTAATTTGTGTAGTATTTAATGATTTTCCAAGTGGTTTTCATGGAATTTCTATTCCTTTTTTTAACAAAAAGCTTATGCCAGAAGGTTGATGTGTCCATTTTTCAAATGGATAAATTAAGATTCATGCAGCTAAATAAATTTCACAAGGTCACAAAACTAATAGGCAACAGAATCAACACTCAGATTTGAATCCTTTGACACAAAATCAAATCTTTTTACAGCTGTAATGACCTTAACTCTATCCTCCCTTGCAGTACTGCAGGATCTACTTGCTTCTTGCTTCAGCTACAGAGCACCACTGGGAGAGAGATACCCATGTGTGAACCATGCTATCCAGTCTATTAATTGGCCATTCATGATGACTCTTTTATTTTTCTAACAGTCAAGTGCCACAGCCTATTCTAAAGTGCACAATTACTGTGCACTAAGTGTTGTACTAAGCTCTTCACATGCATTGACTCATTTAAGTCTTATCTTGCAACAACCTTATGAGATACACATTGGCTTTTATCTCTATTTTACAGTAAAGGAAGCAGACGTGGACTGAAGAAGGTTCATGGGCACACAGTAACAGAACCAGGAAACTCAGGCAGTGTGGCCTGTGAATCTATGCTTTCAGCACTATACAAAATTGACCTGTCTGCAGTACAACTCAGAAATTCATCCATGACTATAAGACACTTTACTGAACTTGAAGAGTGGAGGTAAGGATAGTAGGACACAGGTAATTATCATGCTGAAGTTAGGGGAAGAGAAAAAACAAATAGGGAAAAAACCCAAAACACTAAAACTGACTCCTGTGTTTCATTATTCTATTAGTAAATTCATCTATATTTTCTTCTTTCATCCTTTTTTTTCTTTTTTTGGTGGTGGTTCTAGTGCCTGAACCCAGGGCCTCGTACATGCTAGGTAAGTGCTCTGCCACTGAGCTATATTCCCAACATCATCTTTCATCTTTACAGTAACTATTACCAACCTAACTTTCAGGCAAGGAAACTGAGACTCAGTGAGATTAAGCCTAACACAGCTAGTAAGTGGCAGATCCATGATTTTATCCCAGACAGTCTGAGAGTCTGATTTCAGAGCTTGGACATTTAATCATTCCATCAGAGTAATGTAACAACAGGCATTAGGCTTCACCACTTACTGTGCACATGCCAGACACTGCCTTGAATACTTTATCCATAGTAGTTTACCTAATCCTCACATCAACTCTGTGAGGCTTTTCTTGTCATTATTCTCATTTCAAAAATGCGAACGCACATAGTGATCCAGTAAGTCGTGAGAAAAGGTATCGAGCTCACCTCTGTTTGTTGCCAAAGCTCTTTCCAACAGAGGATATGGAACAAAAGGAGATCTTAACCTGTGACCTAGAATGGTTCTCCTTGTTTAGTTTGGTCAGCTAAGTGGCTGGCTCTTTGGCTGGCTCATTCTGGGGCTTACAGGGTGAATTTGACAAAAAAGAGAGGCATGAATTTTCTCCATAATGCATGGCCCAGAAAAATGCAGGGGTTGCTGCTTCAAAGTAACTCCTCTCTTGCCACATAGCAGGCCATCTTGTGCCCGTCTTTTGATGTCCATGATATCTGAGAAATATTTTTCTTCCATGAGTGCAATAAATACGGACATACGTGCAAATGAAAATGGGCATGAATCATTCTTATCTTCTCCTTGAAACAGTTCTCTTAACAATTTTTATGTATTAGCCAGTTTCTTTTAATTTTATTTTATGCAATTGAAAACAATAAATCTACTTTTATAAAGCAGAACAAAGCAATACTCTCACATTCAATCTTTTGATTAATTCAGTCAGACACTGCACAGCCACAGAAGTGGTTCTTTGTTATAGTTGCTGTCGTTGTTGTTTTGCAGGGCTAGACATTGAACCTGGGACCTCGTGCTGTACCACCGAGCTCCATCTCCAAACCTGTTTTGGCTTTTAATGTATATTAGAGTTTAGGTTTAAAATTAAGCCACTATCAATATGGAAACTGGAGATAAAACAGCAGTGTTTCCAACAATTTGCAAATTACCACATATGATCTACAGTCAGAATGGCCCACTTTAAATCTCAGCTCTGCCTTTAGCTGGCTGACCTTGGAGCTAGCTAGTTAACCATTTTTGTGCTTCAGTTACCTATCTGTGAAATGAGAATAATATGTTGGACTAATAGCATTGTTGTAAGGATTGAATGTGCAAATACATAGAGAATGTTTTAAAAAGCATTTTGGTAATAAATACTCAATATGTATTAGCTATTTGTTTGTTTGTTTGTTTTTTAGTATGTTTGTTTGGTTTTCATAGCACCGGAGATTAAAAGATTGAACTCACAACCTCGTGCCTGCTAGACAGGCGCTTAACCCACTGAGCTAAACTCCTGGCCCTAGTTTTTTGAGACAGGGTCGCACTATGCAATTCAGGCTGGCCTTGCCCTCACGCTGTAGCCCAAGCCGGCCTCGAACTCACAACGCTCCTCCTACCTCAGCCTCCTGAGTGCTGGGATTAAAGGCGTGCACCACCACGCCTGGCTTGTACTAGCTATTATTATTTTAGTAGGGCTCACAGAAACAATCCCACAAGTTTTGAAGGATGGCCAATGATGTTTTCCTTTGGCAGAGGACAGGTGAGTGTGGGCAATGTCTTGAGAACAATGAAGAGGAATAGGTGGGTTAAGAATAGCTTGGACTAGTTGAGACACAAATGTTCATCTGTGATTAGCATCTGTGTTAGCTTTTCTTCACTTGTGGCAAAATATCTGATGCAAACGATTTAAAGGAAGGAGCTTTATTTTAGCTCATAGCTTCAGAGGTTTCAGTCCATCGTCACCTGGCTCTATTCCTTTAGGCCTGTGGTCAGGCAAGTATCATGGAGGAAAGCTCCTCATATTGTGACAGCCAAGAAGTGGAGAGAAGGGGAAGAAATGCTAGAGAAAGAGTCCAGGTAGTCCCTATGGTCATGTCGTATGATCCACTCCTTTCGACTAGGCCCACCTCCTTTATTATTGTCTTCCAATAATGCCATAAAATTATGATCTCATCTGTGGGCTAATCTACTGATGAAAGTTAGAAGTGTCATGATCCAGTCACTTCCTAAAAATTTATCAGTTGGCCTTTGAGAGACAGTTTAGATCCAACCAAATGTGTCTCAGATGGAAGGATTATTTTTCAGTACCAGGGGTTAAACCCAGGGCCTCATGCATTGTAGGCAAGCACCCTACTGCTGAACTATACCTTCAGTCCAGGAGAATGGTTTTGTGGTGGCAGTCAGTGTATAGAAAGAACGGCTTGTTCTGGGATAATTGCATCAAGGTTTTGACCTTGTTGTTGGCCAAAGAACTGTTAGGTCTAAGATCTTGCACAGGTTCTAAAATATAATAATTTCACACTAAATGTTGAATGGGTGATTGTATGATTCTTACAATACATTTAAATGCATCAATTAATATGCTGTAATGCATCATCCATTTTTCCTCCATGCCATGTCAGTAACATGAAAAACATATCATTTCTTTATCTAAATAACCCATCATCTATCTAACTGAGAAAACAGCAGACTTATAGACATAGGTCACATCCCAAAAGGAATAATATGCCAGAATCAGTGTCAGTGTCCTGTGTATGTCTACTCAGCATTCACTTCTACACTGAAATATTTTTCTTCCTTTTCAAGGGAGCAGGTTCATCCTGCTGGCATTGCAAGTTAGAAGTGCTACAGAGATAAAATCCATGGGAATAACCTTCAGACAGTGCCAAATGTGGGATCAGTGTATTGACATTGCAATTTCCTTATTCCTTAGTTGAGATAACTTAGGAATATTCTCCCAGAGTTCCCCAGAAGGAATGAGCTCCAATCACTCATAGACTTGATTGATGTTCTTTCCTTTGCTGTCTCAGGGTTCACTTTCCACTTGGTGTTTGCTGGGACCACGTCTAACAGACTATTGATGCTGCCATCCTTATTTCAGGTTATACTCTCATGAAGGAAACTCATATCAAGACAGAAGAATATTATGTGCTTAAAAAAATACTCAGAAACCATTTTGCTGATCTGTGAAAACAAAATTCCCATTCTCTCCTCACACTCGTTTTTCTTCCTGTAAAGAAGGATAGTGGTGTTTCTTCACGTATAAGTCAATGTTGTTCTTTTTCTTTTTTCTTGCCTTTTCATTCCTCAGTAGCAAATAAAGCAAAATTTCAAGATTCTAGACAAATAAGCAGACTTACCTAGGTGGAAGGTCTCCAGTGTTTCTCTCTACCTTCTTCCTTGTGAAAGATACAGAAAAGTACCCTGGGTTCTTTTATTATGTCATTTGAGTCAAATGTTACTATGCACAACTCACCTTTATTTTTAAGTGTATTCAAGGCTAAGATAACTTGGAAAGTCAAACATGATTTATGAATAGAGTATTTCATCATCATTATGCTTACAGTTCTTCCCTTACTATTCATTTGATTGTGATGCAAGATTGGTTTTGGAATTTAACCTAAAATTCATTAGACTAGTTATTTCTCAAATTACACGGTTATGTTGCATGGTAGGCTATTTGAGTGAAGAAATCAAGTATGCTTTATAATGTAGGCATCGGTAAGTATTTACATATGTGGCCTGAGCACACACAGTCTTGCTCTTTCCAGCTTGTATGTCAAGACAATCGCTCAAACTGGAGTCCCTTGACAAATAATTTTATTCTGTTATGAGACATATGCATTGAACAAAGGCTACCACCAACACAACATTCACATTTTCACTTTCATTCCATTCATTTTCAAAGAACTGATTCTAAAGGTATTCCAGTGCACGAAGAAGGAAAAAGTAACAATGATTCCATTGTGCAACTTCACAAATCTAGTGAGGTTTTCAGCTGGTTGGATGTCATAGTAACTCATTCTGTTTTAACAGAATCAAGGGTTTTAGCTATGCCAGTATACCATGGAGTGCTATATTTCTCCTAACACTGTCAGGAGGTAGTACAGACCTAATTTATCTTGAGCTCTTAAGTATGAGGAGAATATAATTTGAGCAAATTGTTTTAGTCTTTTTCCTCATCAGTGAAACACAAAAATCTCACATCTATAATTTGAAGGAGAAATTTCTTTTGGATCATGTTTTTCATCCATTTTTGTCCAGCTCCAAGGTATGAAGACACACTGGAAGTGTCTGGACGGAGGAAAGTTGCTCACCTCATGGCTGACAGGAAGCAGAGACTCCAGGGAGGAGCCGAGTAGGGAGATGCACCCTTTTGGATCATGCCCACAGACCAGGCCCCACCTCCAAACAACAAGTCAACTATAAAGCCCCCATAATTCAGTCTTTTTTCCAAACACATGAGGCTTTGGGCAGCATTTCAGATCTAAATAATAACAACTTGTAATTGGCTTTTATTAAGGTTGTGAGTCCCATCTTTCATGTTCTTTGGTACGTTTGAGTAGGTCCCATTCATTTAAGTCAGTAATTCTTGGTGCTAGAAAGGGCTTAATGCCCTTCCAAGAAAGAAGAATGTGGGAGCTCAGAGATCACACCAGTCATATATTCTGCCTTTGTGCGGTCCTTAAACTCTGCATTCATAGGTCAATTTAAATTTGCCCCGTTTAGAAGAATTCAATAAAGGAAGAAAAACTGTCGCTCCCTTTTCTGTCCTTAACTCTAAAGCTCAAGATAAGTAACCAAAATTTTAGTCAGTCAATAATTTCTGCTCATTTGTAGTACTATGGTATAATTGTTACAGTGGAAAATATAGACAAAAAGGGAAAAAATAGCTGTTTTTTGGAGAGGTTAGAAAATATCTTTGAAAAGAAACAATGAAAGAGCAATTTGAAATGTTATGAAATATATTAATGAAAAATTTTAAAATACAGAACTGTAGAAACTTAACATTGGAAGTAAACTTTGATGTCAACAGGTCAATGTCTCTGCCAATGCAGGAATCTCCTCTTTGCATTCCACTCTAGTACTTCTAGTGATGGTGTCTTTGCAACCTCTTAAAAGAAGTCTACTGCATCTCTGGATAGCTCTAAGAGTTGAAAAGAAAATTATTTCTTATACTGAGTCATTTTCACTTTAATGCACATGAAAATAATAGTAAAGAATCCAGCAAATCATTTACTAACAAAAGATTCCAAGGCATTATCTTTATGATGAGCAACTCATGTTAAACCGATTTAATTTCCTTCTGTGACAGGGTTGCCAGTCTTGAATAAAAAGAGGAGCAATCAATGTAGAACACATCTGGACTTCACTAAAGCTTCGTGGATCTGCAAGGTATTTCCATTAATGAGCTAGGGGTATCAGGCCTGGACTGTACTATTACATGAGTTGTACTGCAAGGGCACTAAACAGTGCTTTGGGTAAAACCTGGAATAACATATCCCAGAGACCATATAGTTTTCTCCTAGAGCTTTTAAATATTTTTCCTGCAATGTCTGAAATGAGAGAAATTAGAAAATTCTTGCTAAATTTGCAGAAGATGCAACATTGGGAAATGAGCCTGGAGGGTGAAGGGAAATAAAATCGAAAAATTCCTTGTGAGGCAAGAGCAGACTCTAAGGTGACCTTGACCAATTAGAAAAATGGTCTGTCAAAGAGAGGCTGACGCTTGATGTTCAACAGGGACAGTTCTGGGTAATATATGTGCTCCCCAAATCCAAAACACATGAATACCTGCTGAGGAATGACTGGTGAAACCATCACTCTGAATCACACCTTGAATAAATGGAAACAAGACAGGGCCATTGTTTAAAGGCTGGGGTGGGCCTGGGTTTTGTGAACAGGGCAATGATGTATAAAATCCAGGACATAATTTTTCTGTCCTGTATTCTGCATCAAGAAGAACTTTATTAGATACACTCAGGCATTCAGCATGTTGGTCCTCGAATAAAACATGGAGTCAATAAACTGGAACAGCTATCAAGGTAAAAGGAATATAAAGCAGTTTCCTGGTTGAAATCACTCAACTGGATGAGATTCTCAATGCTGCTTCTTTATTTGCCTTTCTTCCAGCTGAGCTCTCTACACTCACCTGACCAAATGTCTATTCTCTACATTGCTTGTAAAGTTCCATATTAAGATGGTCCTGTTCAGGCCAGCTCATCACAATATTCCCAATTTGGCTTAAACTATTTCTTACATTTGGTCATACTTATATAGATAATCCAGACTTGAAGAGCATTCAAAGCTAAATGATGTGTCTTGTTCATAGCATTATTGTAGCAGCCATTACACTGATAACTAATCTGAGCTAGTGTGCAGTAGGTACTTGATGAAGGTATGTTGCTTGAAGGAATGAAGAGTGATTTTATTGGCTTTCTAAATCTAGGCTCCTATCTAGAAGAGTCAAATTGATATAAGACATTTTGAGGATGAATATAATTAATTATAAGCTATGAGTTGCCTAAAACATTGGGACCAATCTCTAGAAGGGCATCTACAATGAAGAAAGAGATAATGCAAGTCCTGGGTAGCATTATTGGTGTCTTCAAGTAGTGAAATGCTAATATTATTTGGAATGATTATTTGTTTCACAAACAATTCTCTTCAATTAACTTGCCTGAATATGTCCATAGCACCTTGCATGGTAGCTGGCCCATACTAGATGCCAGACACATGCTAGTAATTGTTCTGTGAATTTCATAGCATTTCCTAAACCAGATATATTGACATTGATTTTCAGGCCTGAGTACTGGCATTTCAGATTGTTCTTAAACTTTGATGAAATGTACTATAAGAGTTTATTCAATCATTCTCCAAAACATAGTGTAATGGCTATCTAGTTTAATCCTTGAGAACTCTTTGTCTTGAAAATCTACTGAAGCTATTATTTCATCATTCAACTTGAAAGAACCAACCCATCAATACTTATAACAGAAGTTAGTAACTTCTTCACACTTTTAAAAGATATTAGAAGTTTTGTTTATAGTATTTATCTTTAACAAATTGGTAAACTTTTTTAACATTTTTATTTCTGCCAGAACATGTTTGTATACTGATTATATTCCTTGTTAGGAGTACATAATGACTACATTCCTTGAGAGGAGTAGGTATATGTACATAACACATCTTCATTCTTTTTTTTAATCCCCTTTCCCACCTCTTCCTCCCCTTCCTTTCCTTTCCTTCTCCCTCCTTCTATCTTTTGGTGATCCTCCATTTTGCAAAACATCTATCTCCATGTTTCCCATAATTTTTGTTTGTTTGTTTGTTTGTTTTTTGAGCCAGGGTCTCACTATGTAGTTCAGGGTGGTCTTGCACTCACTATGTAACCCAGGTTGGCCTTGAACTCCCACTGATTCTCTTGCCTCAGCCTTCCAAGTGCTGGGATTACAGCATATGCCACCACACCTGGCCCCATTATCTATTTTTTTTAAATCTTGCTCTTTAATTTTCATTTTGGGTTTTTAATGTAAGAGAAATCATGTGATATTTAAGTCCATGCATGTATTTTATTTTATTTAAATTTATAGCCTCAAAGTGCATCAATGTTCCCCCAAATGCTTCATTTTTATCCTTCATTATGGTAAAATTTCTGGTGTTTTAAGTAAGGGAAGCTATACTTGGGTGCCTGGGATAACTAATCACTTAAGACAAGACTACAACAATGTAAATAAGTAGGAAATATTTTAGTTAAAATGAAAAGTTAGGATGTTCAGTAATGCAAGTTCCAACTAGACTAAGTTTAGTTTTGTTGACTCTTTCTATGAAGCTGTTTAACTGTGCATACAAGTGGGTGTGAAACAAATGATTGCAGATATAAATGGCCAGCCAGTCATTCAGGAAAGATTCATTTCTTCTACCACCTCATCCACCTATATCTAGAAGGCTGGCTAAAGTTCCACACAGTTTAAAATTCCCAGGAAAAAGAAAGTTCCTTGATCAGTCATGATGACATGCTCTGCCAATAAAGCTCTCAATGAGAAGCAAAAAGAGGGAGTCTTGATCTTGTTATGCCATTGTTTCATTCTCAGATAAGCAGCAAAATCTTTAGGTGCTCTACATTCTCAATTACCTGTAATTGCTCATTGTCCCTGGAGAGTTCTGAGCAGAATGAACGTGACATTAAATAATAAAAAAGATATCTTTTTTTTTCGTGGCCACCATAATATCTTGTTTTCTTCAAATTGTCCAGATCTTCTCACACAATGAATTCAAACAAAATACAATAGTATAAATAATAGTATAAAACCGATAAAAACAAAAGAATGAAAGTGTTACAGGCCTTCAAAACCCGACAATAGGAAAATCACCAATGGCTACCATAATCTCTTGTTCTTTTCAAAATAGCTGTACACACTTTCACACATATTGAAATCAAATAACACAGAACAGACTAAGAACAATCAAAACAAATGATAAAAGCATTACTGGACTTCACAACAAGATGATAGAAAGTCAGCAACAGCTACCATAGTGTCTCATTTTCTTCAAAGTAGCTCTTCATACCATCACTCGTAATAAAATCAATTCTTGTAAGCTCTTTAGGAGAAGTTCTAGGCATTTACAAGCCTATACATGCACATCTATCCTTTCTGTATTAGAGGGAAAGACAAAACAAAATATCACAAATTACAAGAAAAACAAGAAACAAAAGAGACTAATAAATAGCAATAACAAAGAGCCTCAAACAATAACAATACAGACTTGCAAAACAAGGTGATAGAAACATAACTAAGGTTGTTATTTTGCACAGTTATCTTCAAAAGAGTTACTCAGATTACCAGATATAGACTTGCAAAATTCATCTAATCCTATGGATGTTAACTGTTTTGTTCCAAGAACTAATAGAATTAGTAACACAATCCTCTTAGCTATCTTAAGTGTATATATGCAAATTTGTATCTTTTCTCTTTTCTCTTCCTTCTTTTCTCCTTTTCCCTATCTGATTTATTCAAAAAGATATCTTAATGTACATTCACAAAGAGAAACAAAATGTTTTTTTTTCTTTTTCAAATTCTTTTGTGCTATATTTAGGGTGACAATCCATCCAGGTTTCCCCCCAAGACTTTCCCAGCTGTAGAATTGAAAGCCCTTCCTCCTGAGAAATCCCCCATCCCAGGCAAACTAGGATACTTAGTTACCCTAGCTACCCAAAACTGGCTAAGTAACTCTAGCCAGTTATGTGACCCTGAGTAAGTAAGTCGCTTCCTTCCAGGCTTCACATTTTATATCTGTGAAAAGAGGAATTGAGATGGGCCCTAAGTCACTCTGCAAATCTCTAATTCCACGGTTTCTTGGAAGTGCATCCTGAGGGTTTCAGTCAGTATCTAGTCTTAGAAAGAAATTGTGAGAGATAGTTGCAAGATCATAGTTAGCTCTGCTGATAATATCCTCCACGGTTGCAAACAAAAGTTCTGCAAACACTCCTGTTTTCTTGAATAAGGAGCCAGATCTTTGGGAATTTATGTTCACCTATGTATGAAACTACTTTTGTTTTCAATCCATACAACTTTATTGAGGTAGCAAGTTCCAGAATATTTCTACCCATTTTGTAAAGCATTACATCTGATTTACATTTTAAAATTCATGTTTTTTATTTTTTACCTTCAACATTTAAAGTATCTTTCCTAGTTCTCCGACACTCAGCTTTTGCAAAAAAAATCGATAACATCCACATTGTTACTGATGTAGTCCAGAGCGTACTACTCTAAAATACAGTGCCCTGGCATATTGAATATTTGAGATTGAAATACTTTGAGAAATGGCAGGCTGAAACAGATTATAGGACCTGCAAGTACCTGAAGATTGCCCTCTCTGTCCCCAAAGAAAGGAATATAATATAGTTACCTCTGAAGTTGGAAGAACACCAAGGAGAATCTGAATAAATCAGCTGATCTTGCTAGGTTTGCCCCAGTTGACTACCCTTAACTCGTACTCTTTGTGTCCCCATAACATTTCAATAAAAATGGTCAGCCTCAACCACTTTTTTGGGTACTCATTTCCAGATAAAGTTTCCAATATCATATAAAGCTTACATGAAATAAAGTAGTATGATTTACCCCTGGTGATCTGTCTTTGTTAGTTATAGTTTTAGGCTCAGAGACATTAAGAGAGTAGAGGAATATGTTTTCCTCCCCTGTGTTACCAAATTGGTCTAATCTCCTTTCAGCTTTTTAATTCACATAGTTGTTGGCCCTCACATCGTTTATAGTAGTTCTTCTTTTTACTTTTTCAGTTTTAAGTTAAATCTGTGGGGACATAGTAACAAGGCATGCTGTGGTGTAACTGAAGCACGGTAGAGTAGTTCCTGAAATGGTTGTGCACATTTCATTGCCCTTTACTGGCTGAAGTCTTTCATGGGACTAATGATTCCAGTGAGTGGTCTGCAATTTCTAAGTGCTTCGTTCCTTCTCGAGGCAGTGCCATATAGAGGAAGCAACTTACGCATTTGATTTCTGGTTCTGTTTTGGCTACATATTACTTGCATAACTCTGAGCAAGCTATTTAACCTCTGGAGTATAAATTACATCAGAGCAGGTACAATAGCCATGTGTTTGCTGCTGCAATCCCAGATGTATGATTTATAGTTTATAGTTGATGAATTATTGATAAATAAGCAAAGGGCTCTTTTAAATTCCTAGCCTATTAATAAGGATCATTAGCCCTATCCTAAGGGGTAAAGTAGGTTTACATGAGATTGTGTGTTGGCAAATGTGTAAGACTTCTATCTCAGAATGTCCACGAAGTAAATGGCAAGTACCTTACAAGTATTCCCATTCCCTGACTTGGCTCCTTCTCTACACTTCCTCCTTTCCAATATAAAGCAACTTTCTCCAACTTTGCAAAGCACACTGCAACCATGCTTTCTTGTCTTCCCAGTCTTTCCACTTGAAGTTCATCTCACCTTGCTCTGCACTTTCACAGAATTCTGGGATGTTACTTGATTATATTTTATGCTATAGGTGGTTGTGCCTGTTATTAAGTTAATGTTTCTAAACTCTAGATCCATCCTTGTTTTCTATTTTGTCATATCGTTGCCCAGGATTTTCCAACCACTTTCATGTTCAGCACGCTGACTTCCTGTTAGACCCTGACAGTAAAGGACAGAAGAGAGATATTATAAAGCTGGATGAGAAGATATTATAAAGCTGGATGAGAAAGAAGGGATTTACTTTTCTATATTTGTTACCAATAGACTTTTTGCTAGGTTACTTGCTAATCCTATGAGAATTGCCTCAGTTCAGTCTTTCTTCCTCACCTCAGCAGCAGTTGGACCTTCTTGTGATTCTAATTTAATCCACTTTTCAGTTTTTCCAACACTAGTAGAACAAATTTTATTGTCTTTCATCTCCCCTCTGCCCAACTCACCATTCAGTCTCAAAGATAGCAGTACTACCAGCACCCCTTCCCTCGCTGTATTCCATTACAATTTTTATCTGGGTGTCCTCTAAAGCCTCATGCACTGCTAGGTGGAACTTTGAGCAGGTGTTTGGATTATTAGTGATTGGTTCACTGATGAGTTTATAGCTAAATATGACGTTGGGAGGTGGAGCCTGGTCAAAGGAGTTGGGTCATCGAGGGCTTGACCTGGAAAGTTTCCCCCTGCCACACTCAATTCCCTTTTCTCTCTGCTTCTCTACTTCCCTGCTACCATGTCATGAGCTTTTTCTCCTCTGCCATAGCCTCTGCTTTACTGTCCTGCCTTGGAGTCAACCGACCATGGACTGTAAACACATGCCAAAGTAAATGTTTCCCTCTTTAAATTTTGAGTGCCAGATATTTTGTCTGGGTGATGAAAAAAGTAACTAAGATAGCTCAAACCCACAGGGCCTTTATTCTAGCTCAGAGACACCAGTGGAGCATGCTCAGTCCTCCAAAGTCTTAGTTTCTGCTTTGGGGTGCTCTCTCCTATGTTTCTATTGTCAATAGTTCCATCTCTTTATTCCTTTAGGCTTAGGGGTAATAGCTGCTCCCTCCTGCATTACTACCTCTATGGTATACAAGAGCTCTTGTTTTCCACTTTCAACACCTAGTCAACAATTTTAGGCTCAGTTAGCAGTTGTTTTTATACTAAATTCTCTCTATTCAATGAGTCTGCATGTTCTCTATCTCTGTTTTAAGTAGTTTTTCATTGCTGGGACAACATACCTGACACCCTCGAGTTAAGGGAGAAAATGTTTATTTTGCTTTGAAGTTTGTAGGGGTTTCACTCCACAGCTGGATGTCTCCAAGGCAGGGTAGCATGGCAGAGGAGAAACAGTCCATGGCAGCGCCAGCAGAATGCAGCAAGTAGCAAACTTGCTTTTTTTCTGTCCCTTTATATTACATGCAGGTTGCAAGTCTATTGATTGGTGCCACCTGCATCCAAGGTGGCGCTTTCCTTATCCACACCCAGAACTATACTAAACCAATTTAGTTATTACACACTCTTAATCCTAGTATAACACATTCTAATCCAGCATCATACACTCATGATCCAGCCACCTTCCAAAAGTCCCACCTATGAGTGCCTGAGGCTTTGGTAGAACATCTAGATATAAACCTTAACAGTTTCTGACTGGCCCCTGACCACTACAAGGTTACCAAAGTAGCTTTCCCTTCTCTTTGAGCATCTTGAGGATGAGACCTAACTAATTCACCTTTTTTTCGTGCTTCTGACATTTCTCATACCCCACACAGAGTCAGTGTTCAAGAAACACTGGAATTTATCAACTTATTTAGTGAATTCAGTAAAACTATTTGTTCAGACATGTCTCCCCTAAGTCACGAATCACTTCTTTATTTTTTGTTTCATCAGATAGGATAATTCAAGAATCTTAAAGTGAATCATTGAACTAAAATGCATCTATGAATGAATATGTTCCACTTTCTTTCTCATGATGTGGTCCTGGAACAACTTGTAATACAATCGAGTTTCATCAGATCTCATTCTCTTTCTCTGGCTGAACTCTCCCATACTCCCAAGGTAGAGTTCTGCACCCCATCTTTGTGTCTCCATGCTGCTGGCCTGACATCCCTTTATTATGCTGCTCACTGTGCTTAGTTATGTATCTGTCCTCCCCGTGAGACTTCCTTGAAGTCAAGGGCTGGAGCTTTCATTTGTATCTATCTATAGAAGGTATACAGAGAGCAGTCAGATTAATTTAAGGAACAAATTAATAAAAGATTCATATATATCATCAATACTCATGAATATTTCACTATGTATGCTTATATAATTGTTTGCAGAAATATTAAATAAAATCCTAGTTTCAATTCTGGACTTGCACCCTTTACTTTTTTTCATTTGACTTTGAATTTTTCTAAATTTCTTATCATTATCGGTAATTTGCATTATGGATAACATTTTCTCTAATAATTTATTAGAGATTATTAAAAGACAGCCTATTAAAATATATTTTTGAAATGTTTATTCCTGTATTTGTTCATATATATATATATATATATATATATATAAGTTTGGATTTGTGGAAGGAAAACAGTCTCATTTTTGGATGACCTGTCTGTGTTTGCTTTTAACACTGATTACCAAAACAACTTAGATTTAAGTTGACAACAGCAGACATCAAATAAAGTATACAGTTATGGAATCTCAGCGAAAGATTATGTTAACAGCAATTTCCAAGTCTACGGGAAAGTGCGTAAATTCATAGGTTGGCAAGGAAAATCGTCTCCCTTGACTCTTTGTAGTATAATGAGGACCTTCTACATATTTTTAAAATGAAGCCTTTAGAATCTAGCAACAAAAAGGGATCATTTATATTTTTACAAATGGATGTTTTAAATTATTTTTTTCAATTTATGAAAGGTTTCGATATTTTTTCGGCTTCGCTTTTCAGTCTCCTCTGGAGGAGATGTGCTGTTCTTTGTGAATTAAAGGGAGGTATAGAAATGCAAATTTTGCAGATTATAAATTTGTATAAAAGGACTCTGCTAAATTGATTTCAAGGCTATATGGGACATTGTATGATTAGACAAAAGAGAATTGGGAGTTAAAAAGGGGACAGATTTAGGTAAAGAACTTAATGCAGAGAAGTGGAAATAGATGTGTAGCTTAATAAAAATGGATTTGTGTAGAAGTCAGACATCAGATTGTTCAATTTAATTATCTGCCATCTTTAGTATATTCTTACTTTGAAATGGCACTAGCTATACCAAATATAATTCTTTATTTCAAATGTGGAACAGTATGAAAGATACCAATATAATGTAAAGAAAAATATGCCATTTGTATTATTACATTAAGAGTAAATTTAACACTGATACAAGCATATATACTAATTTACGAGTTCTATATATGCAAATGAAGCCCACTCTTTTAGAATTATTAAGATTGCACTGATGTAGAGGATCATTTAAAAACTTGACAGGTACTACATTTGAAAGAAAAGGTGTGAAGACCTCCTGTGAGTTGGCACCATACACAGGCTGACTGGTGGAGAGCCAAATGCCAGCCCTCTCTTGTGAGTCAGTGTCATTTGTGGACTGCAGGGTAGGAGAACAAGAAGTCAGCAAGAAGCTAAGACCTCCTGTGAGTTGGCACCATGCGTGGGTTGACTGGGGGAGAACCAGACACTAGCCCCTTCTGGTGCATGGGCGGGGAGACAAGAAGAGCCAACATCCCCCCCACACACCCTGTAAGCAACCCTTTGATCTGGAGAAACACAGGCTATGATGATACCTAGTGAGGTAAAATACAATTTAATGCTTGTAGTGTTTAGTGTTTCACTGACTTTGCAGGTCTAAAGCAGGTAGCCTAATCATCTGTTAAAAGGATAACAATATGCAGTGCAACATATATGGCAGATCTCCTTCCAAAGTGGTAGCTATTGTTAAGTCTTTATATCTTGTTTTGAAATTTTGTATCATTGTCATTGTTTTGTTTGGTTTGGATTTATTCTATTTTATCTTGTTTGATTTTATTATATCTGATGGCATGGGCAGCTATTTCAAAGATAACAACATATATTATGGTAGCCATTTTGGATTTACTATTATCTTGTTTTGAAGTCTTGTGTTGCATTTATAGTTTTGTTTTTATTGTTTCTATTCTGTTCTGTTTTGTTTTATTTTATTCTGTCTGAAAGTATGGGCGGTTATTTTGAAGACAACAATAGGCACTGTGGTACCATTGTTGATTTCCTATTATCTTGTTTTGAAATTCTGTGTCACTTACACTGTCTTGTTTAGATTGGATTATTCTCTTTTTACTTTGCTTGGCTTTATCCTCTTTAAAATGAAATTTAAAAAATAAATAAGAAAACAAAAAGAAAGAGAAGGTGACAACATGGATTAAAAGGGTCAGTAATTAGTTTTCATAAGTGCTTACAAGAAATACCCTGAATATCTCTTTATCTGGGGCCTAGATTCTTATTTTAAAATGGTCTTCATTCCTCCTTCTCTCTATTATTAGTGTTCTAGAGTGATTTTATTCATTTATACTCTTTTTTTTCAAGGAAACCCAAAGTTGGTTCTAAATTTGAGGTGTTTTGAAGTATAAAAGTAGTGTTTTGAACTGAAGATAAGCTATTTTTCTTGGATGCAGAATGCATAACTAATTTCAACCCAGAAGCTCACCATTTGCCAAATGGAGAGACACTCATAAAAGAATATATAAATGTCAACAGAAACCATTGATCAACATAATGAAATATGGACCAAAGTTTGTATCTTGCTGGGAACCAGAAGCCCCATCATAAGCAGTGATCATGATGAGCGGTTATCATGTGAATGGCACCAAATCAGATGATGCTACACAGGCAGAGGACACGTGAACACAGGACACACCTGTGCTCGAGGAGATTTACAACTACACCGAGAAGAAGGTACATTTCATGCTGGAGTGAGGTAAGTTTGCAGAGTGAAGTGAAGAAGAGGTAAGTGGTGATTATGAACTACTAGAGAACTCTATTTTCTGACCTCCAAAAGAAAACACTGGTTGTGTGGTGTACTCTAAGCACTGGTATCATTAGTATTCTAACCCTTGCCTACATCAGTATTAACTAGCTATACACTGTGAAAAATGATATCATCAGCTGCTTCTCAGTAATATTGAAAAATGAGTCCTTTTAACAAACTAATCACAGTTGGTGATTGGTTGGAAATGAATCATAATAAAGATCCTCTGTAGAACAAGGGAAACATACTAGGAAGCCCTGGGCCTATATTTTCCTTTTTCTATCCCAAACATCTGGTCAATAGCCAACAGCCAAAGTTGATGCTGTTATTTTTAATTCTTCTTCAAATGCTAACTTCAACAGTCACTAAGTTTTCTTATGGTTTTGTATTCTGCTCGCCTTGCCATCTTTATAGTGACATATAAATATGTCACAAAGAGATTTACATGGTATATATTAGCTTATTAAACCTATATAACTACAAGGACGTGTTTTCTAGGAATCCAGAAACTCTTGTAAGCTTTGGGAACCTACAGAATGCATGGCAAGATTCCAACCTGTCAGCTAATGGCACTGTAAATATCACTGATTATTCTCTTTTTTAAAGAGCAGTATTAAAAGCTCAATCAACTGACTAACTGAGAGGACAAGTGATACAATGGGTGACTCACTGAATTATCAAAGCTTTGCATAGCAGCTCAGAGAACACCTTTCCTAATGAGTGAAATGTCAGGCCCTAATAGCTGGTTGGTTTGGATATGATAATCAGAAATGAAGTAGTTAAAAGGATTGTTAATTTTAAAAACCCTGATTAGGGGTCAGGATGAGCCTTGGAAAAGATCTGTAATGACAGTGTGCTTTGGGGCAATGCGCTTGCCTAACACAATGGGATATCCATTAGCTGCCATTGTCACACTTTCTTTGGTGTCGGAAGTGCACAGTGACTTCAATATCAGAAAATTGGAAGGATACTATTTGTCACTGGAAGCACAGGTAATCTTTTCAGGGCATTAAATTCAGGGGTGTGTGTCTGTGGGTGGTGGCAAGACATACCAGTGTGGCGTATTGAAAGAAGACTTTATTTTTTTCCCAGAGTGATCCCGCTCTGCATATACTTGCTTATTATCTTTTCTATCTTGTTTAACATATTTGACAGGAACCTTACCATCACAGGCCAAATTTAATATAGAAAGAGGAAGAACTGGAAGTTGTGTGTTTTTTTTTTTTTTTACTATTTATCAAAATGTGAGCATTTGTTCTTCACTTATTTGGGAGAGAGGGTAAGAAAACCTTTGCTGGTTTTTCTGGTCTGTCTCTGGGAGCAGTCTATTGAAGGTTGACCCGAACATTGTGGGTGACACACGGCAGGAACTCAGGAAAATTCATTAGAAAAGTGGAGGCAGTATAAAATGTGAAGTAAAATACATGGTCCATGGACTTATCTAACAGGAAGAAAATCAAAGGGAAGTCCAAAGAACCTCAACCTCCATAATATGTCTTCAAGATATGTATGTAAACCACACTACTTGTCTAGCAAAACTAGTCTAAGCATGGTACATTGAGCTATCACTTGCTAGGTTAAATGGAATAATTCATATGAATTACAGTATTTTGCTTCATGCAAGACAGTGTAGTTAATTTATTAAAATCGTAATACTCTTTCTTTTGAAACAATCCATCTCGGGAGCTCATTTGGATTTCAGACAATCATTTTTTATTTATTTATTTATTTTTATTTAAGAGAAAAACCACATAAGAAAGACAAAAGGCAAAAGAGACAAACAAACGACAGCAGCAAATCCACAACAATAACACTACAGGTTTACAAAACAAGATGATAGGAACTTGACAATAGTTGCAATATTGTGTATTGTTACCTTCAGCATGGTGGTTTACTTTAACAGATACAGACATGTAAAATTGATCTAATCATATGAGTATTAACCGATCTTTCTCAATAATTCATATATTCAGCAGTATAGATATTTTAGTTATCTTACATATACATATATACAGATTTATGTCTTTTTCCTTTTCCCTTCCTTCTTTCCTCCTTTTCCCTTTCCCAATTACTTTTGCTCTTTGAGCAGTTTCTTACCCTTACACAGTATTTATTGTACATTTTGGATCATATATACTTTTTCAGTTTCTTACACTATGGAGACAATACAGTATTTACACATATGAGTTCGATTTATCTCACTTATGAGTATGGTCTGAAATTGTGCCCATTTACTTATAAAAGTCTCAATGCAATCTTTCTTGATAGCTGAGTAGTACTCCATTGTATAAAAATACCACATTTTTTTTTATCCATTCCTTGATTGATGGGCACTTGGGTTGTTTCCAAGATTTGGCTATTACAAATTGGGTTGCTATAAACATGGGTGCACAAATATCACTGTGATATGATGTTTTCAGTTCTTCTGGGAAAATGCCCAAAAGTGGGATAACTGGGTCAGATGGGATCTCTTATCCTAGCTTCTTGAGGAATCTCCATGGGACAATCATTTTATCTAAGAAATAACCTGGATTCTTACTTTATATATAGTTTTTTTGTGATATATAGATGTCATTTACTACGATTTGAACACGTTTCCAAAAGTTCATGTTTTAGATGCTTAACTTCAAATTCATATGTTAATAGTATTTGCAGGTGGGGCCTTGGGAGGTAATTAAGATTAGATGAGGTCATATGGGTGAGCATCAGTGGCTTCATGAGAAGAGTCATAGACATCCAATCTAACAGGCTTGCTATCTCATCATGTGATCCTTTCTGGTCTGTGTGATGTAAGAAGGCCCTCACCAGATGTCAAGTGGATTCCAGTGCTATGCTCTGGAATTTCTCAGCATCCAGAACTTTGAGCCAAATTAACTTCTCTTTATAAAGTGTCTGGTCTGAGTATCTTGTTGCAAGAACAGAAAATGGACTAAGACAGATATATAACTAAGATTCAAATCATTTGTACCCATATCAATGCATTTATCCATTTATTTATTCAATATCTATTGTCCATATGTAATGGATGCATTATTGTGCTAAGAGAAAGGAGACGGCTTCCATAGTTCAAAAATCTTGTTTATTTTGGTTGTGTCATATGGCTGTTCCCTATCATAGTATATAGAATATATAACATATACTTAACTGATGCCGATTGACAAATGAATGAATAAATAAAGAAAGGGAAAGATACACACGGAAATAATTATCATGACAGACAAATAGAAATAAGTGCTATGGACACCAAGGAAAAGATGCAGTCCACTCAATTTTGGGTGAGGTTGGTCAAAAAATGTTTCAGGTAGAAGATAACATTTGAGTTAGCCTTTATTTTGGAATGAGCATGATAGGACAGATGAAAAACACATACAAACATACACATGCAAACACACACACAAGCAAATGACATTCCATGCTATAGTAGCAACGAAGACAAAGGCTATAGCAGGGTAAAAATGTGTATGCCATGTTTTGTTAATGGTGACAGTGTAGGATGAGTAGAAGGATATGATGATGCATGTGGCTAGAAAAAATGATAATCCCAAGTCATAGAGGACTTGTGGACTGTTGAAGGTTTTAGACAAGAGTAATAGGATTCAACCGACTAATCAAAGCTATGCTAATCGACAATTACTTACCTATTTTGGACCATAAAAAGTATTTGTGTTTAAAGAGTCTGCACTTTAGATGTTCAGGTAACTGTCATTTCCTTCAGTAAGTGTTTCCTGACCAAAGGCCATAGCACTGTATTTTTTCCTTATCATGACATTTTCACAGTGTAACGTAATTGCTTATTTAGTTTTTAAATTCCCCCACTGAACTAAGAACTCAACAAGGGCTGGAAAAATGTCTGCCATTTTCATGATTATAACCCTAGCGCCAGAACAGCTGGCATACAGTAGGTATTCAACAAACATGTGTTGAGTAAATAAGCAAGAAATAATTTATGAAACTGGAAAGTCTGTGTCATTTAAAGATGACAAGCTCTGAAAATGTGCAGGTTTCTGAGGCATAGAGGATTCAGTTATAGGATGAGAGATTCCTTTTAGTGATGGGATTTCTCCAGCATGATTTAATTCTCAGGGTAGACAGAGGAAACTAGTGGAAATGTGTTTACCTCTAAGATGATGAGATGACTTCATGACAATCGCCATTTATAGTGTCTAAGGAAGACTGGGAAGTAAGTTGCAAGGAACAACTAACTGGACTAAAGTAACATTTCAGTACAGTGCACCAGAGAACTATTGTGCACCAGAGAACTAATCATCTATGCAAAGTATAGAGGCCTGGTAGAAATTTGTAGAGAACAGTAAATATTTGATGAGCACCTACATTAATTTCTTGTGCTAGATTATATTTTCTAGAATAGTCACACCCACATATTTATCCCATCTTTTTGCCATTAAGAAGTAGAGTTTGTGTTCTTTCATTTTGAAATAGTATTTGTAACTACTTTCACTAAGAACAGTAGAAGTGAGCCTATAGAAATTTGCTCTCTTGCTCTCTCTCCCTCTCTCTCTTTCTCTTTCAATAATCAACTGTGAAAACCAGCCACCATGCTGTGAAGAAGCCCAACATTTCTCATGCAGAGGACACATGGCTAAACTACACATAGAGAAGAACCAAGGCCCCCTCATTGATTTTCAATATTAATCTCAAGCATGTGATACAATGGATCTTGTTAAAAAAAATCAATGATCTCTGTGAAAATCTTATGAAATCTAAGGTGGCCTCCATGGTCCCTGCTTTCTGGTATTCACAGCTTTGTATAGTTCTCTCCCTTTAAGTGTAGGCAGGGCCTTAGGCTTGATTCAAATAAACACACTCCAGCGATTATGGTACCTCAGGTAAACCTCCTGTTTGCTAGAAAGCTCACTCTAGGGTCTCATTTTTTTTTTTTTTTGGTACCAGGAATAAAACTCAGGACCTCACACCTCGCATGGTGTACCACTTGCACTGCATCAGCGGCCCTTACTCTAGGGTCTTGCAATACTATTTAGTTTTGAGAAACCAAGCCTCCACAGATTCCACAAGTGCAGGGAGATAAATTTGCTAGCAACCAGAGTAAACTTGAAAACAGAATCCTCACCAGTGAAGTACGAGCTTGAGAGCAAAGCCTAGGCTCACTCCATGATGGCTGCCTTACATAAGACTGTACTAGGGTGTGCATGGACTCCAGTCCCACAGAAATCATGAGATAAGAAAGGTGTGCTTTGCTTTAATTTACTGCATTTGTGGTGATTTGTTATGAAGCATGGAAAGCCAATACAAAATCTAGATCCTCTCTCAGAAAAAGGTAGAGTCTTACATATATGTAGAATTCTTCTGCATTATTTTTCAGTGTTTATGGACCTCTGATTTCCATGAATGGTGCCTAAGAACAACTGCTCTACATCATATGTCTACAGTCATATGCAGAAGTGTTCAGTGCCTAGTGAGGGTTTTGTATTGAGTATTCTACTTATTTGCATAACTGTTCAATACCTTATTATTGAGCATTTTCCACTTCAAGACTGAAAGTTCTCTACTTGTGTATCTTTGGAGATGGCTCCTTGGAAATTTCATATTATTGTATCACTCACAGAAGGAATACACCTGCAGGGATTTCCTCTACCTCCCTCTCTTGCCTTTCTGGAGAAAAACCAGGGGAAAGATCAGCAAACTTTAGTAATTAGTAAACAAACGGGAATAATAGAGAATGATGTTAATGAGCTAATCGTTCACAAATACTAATGAGCACAATTTAGTGAACGGTTTGCATTTTTTCTTACTTTTCCTTGGGAAGTTAAATCTAAGATACAACAAAGTTATTTCTTTTGATCATAATTAAAATGCAGCACAAATGAAAATCTCTTTTCTCATCTCACTGTTAAAGCAAGTGTTTTCTCTGTCGTCTTTCTTCATTAATAATTGCTATGCTCTAATAAAATTAGAGGATGTAGAAAATAATACTTATTATGAATTCTCTAACACTGGCATGCAAACATCCTCATTAAAGCCAGTGATCTATGTTTTGTTGTTTAGATAAATGTCTATAATTCATGCCCATTTATCTTAGTATCCATTTCTTTGCGGAAGAAGAATAACCTAGCCCTGACATCGTCAATTTCTATTTTTGATGATACTGAAATGAAGGGTCAGTTTCTCTAAGAACTGAATGGAACTGAAAGTAGAGCCCTAAAGTATTCAGAAGCATAGGGTACAATGACTTCCTGCCTTCCTTCTGCCTCAGTTATAGTAGCTGAGAGAAGGCAGCAAACAAGTGTCCACACAGCTTTCTGAAACGAGCTCGGCACGGGAACTACCTGGCTTGTGGAGATGTCCCCATCTGCCCCACACACTCGGAAGGCAGCCTGCATCTGGGCCAGTGTGCCTGGCATAGAAGAATCCTCTTGCTTGCTTGGTAAATGACAGCTTTGAGCATTGCACGAGGGTATGCTGACTGACTTAATCCTTCTCTACTTTCCCAATCACAAACAATTTGGCTTTGCCTATTAATTTTTGTAGATACCATTAAAAGGAATACCATAGCTAATGTTATATCAGACCCAATTATGCTAGTGAACTGCTTCTATTTTTTTTCTTTCATGCTGTGGCATTTCCTTTCCCCTGAAAACACTCTTTCACTCAGTCTAGCAATTAACTGCTTGAACAGTATAATAAGGAAGCAATTAAGAGGTGACAGAGAAAAATTAACACTCCATTTCACATTAAAGGCTAAGTGAGTATCCTTGCCATTGTGAGTTAAACGTGTCTTTGAAAACCTGTAGTTTGGATGTATTTTCCTTTTGAATAAGGAGCCCAGCTCCATGTTTTTTGTCTAGCATCCCAATCTGAAAATGGATGATAACTAATTGGGTGCTGTCTGCTTAAACAGGCTATAGTAATTGCAGTTTGTTCTCCTGTAAGTGTCAAGGAAAACAAAATCTTTGTAATGTGTAGGCATAATGTACGGCTGCCTTCATTTGAATATACAGGCCATGTCCTAGTGCAAATAAAGCAAACTCCTGGATGCAATGTTGCCATGGCAGGCGGCATTTGCATAATAAATAACAGCTATCATGAGACTTTCTTTATGAAGTTCTCTGTTGTGTTGTCAGCTGTAAGGGCCTCCACTAAAGCAGCCAATATTGAGGGAGTAGAGTGTGTTTTGCTTGCAAATGCAACACCCCAACCTGAGTCACTGTCAAGAATACATTATTTTAGTGTTGCTGGCTAAATGGGATGGATTGCGTTAAATATGTACATGGAGTACATGGTGCACTGTATCAACACGTATCTACCAGATGACAAAAATATGACTCAACTCCAAGACATTTGGTTGGATTAAGTAAGGAACATAGCATTAGCATACTCTCTGTGCCAAGGCCTTTCAGCACGATAGTGGTATCCACAGTTTCATCTTCTATCACTTCATCTTGGGTTGAACAAGTAGGAAAATTTCCTTTATTTGTCATTATAGAGATCAGAATATTATTTCAAAGAGGGAAGAGTTCTCAATAGTTTTATCTTCTGAGACACAGTCTCATTGTATCATAAGTCTACTAGAGGTTTCTCCCTGTCTATTGGGGTCATTAAAGGGAATAGTGAATTTACTTTGAGTTGGTACCAGAGCAGGAGATTGGCCCAAAGGTCAAGTTATGTTTCCACTGACTGTTAATTCTTTCTCCCCCTTGTAATGCTTTAAGAAATACATCTTTGCAGTTTTCCTAGATCTCCAAAACATAGAAGTCTAATTGTGTGTAGGTGTGCATGTGTGTGTGTACTTCTCTACCATTTACTGAAGTACACGGAACGAGATTAATAAAAGCTTTGTTTTGCATAGATTTAGACATTGTTCTTGATGGGAATCAGGAATGCAACCCCAAAATATACAGCTTACTATACTGAATATTTTAAAGTGAAGGAGCTGGGGAAATGGCAGGTGCAATAAATACATTCTGAACTTTCTCTGTAGCAGGTTATAAGATCCTCATGGAAGGAGTGTCCTTTCTATAGTCAGAAGAAAAAGAGCATCCCTGTCTTCCAAGATGGAGGGTTACTGAGAGGAAACTGAAGAACAGACCTTTGCTAAGTTTCTCCCAGTTTATTTTCTTACCTCATACTTCTTTTTCATTCTTTTCATAGCACAGAGCGCCCCAAGGGTAGAGTTTTAAGAACTGAACATTAATGAGACCGCCCTTAAACAATGACTGTTTTAATGGCTACAAACTGCACTGTATTTTTTTCTCTCAAGCCAATGAAAACGGCAATATTTTTGACTCTAGGAAAAAAGGTGCAACAAATCTGGAGCTGATTCTCACCTCTTTATAGCCTGATTTATAAGGGCAAAGAAGTGAGAAAGAAGCCTGCTCTAAATGGAAGGCTAAAAGGTTGTCTTTTACTTCAAAAATGCAAAAAGAGAAAGGAAAAAAGGGTAGAAAGAAAAAAAATATTAAAACCGCAACTCATTTTCAATTTGTAAGAGCTCAGCAAGGTAGTCTATTATCTTTTTCTAACATTTCATCTTAAAATTTTCTTGCTCACATGAGAATTTCTGTTCAGGTGTCTTTAAAGAGCAATTTTCTGTAGCCAAGTTACACATCTTAAAATAATAACTCATAATGGAAACTGGGCATGAGGTGGCCGTAGCATTAGCTAAAGAGCACCATTAGAATATGCTGTATTCCAAAAAAATAAACACTTGGGTAGTTCAGCTCTTAAAATAAAATCCTTAAAAGCGAGACAGCTGTGACAAATACAGTAATAATATTTAATAATTGTGGAGAGAGTGGTGAAAATGGCAAAAGTGACCAAATAGTTGGAGAACATGTAAAGGTTAGAGAGTTGACATCTGTCTTGCAATTTTCAGAATGACTTAGGTATCAAAAATAATTTCTTGCCACCTAGTGTTCTTTTACTTCTTCATATTTTCCATCACTTCTGACTTGCTGTGGTGTGAGCTATGAGTTGGGAGGAAGGGATGTTTCTTCTTCCAGTTTTCTTTTTAAATAAGCATGTTCCTCAAATCACATCATTGTCCAATCAAGGCATTCTTGGATTATGGAAGTCCCTCTTCCCTGCCCACTGAGAAATTACATTACTAAACATTCTAGCTTTTCCTTTACTCTTGAAAATAAGTCTTTGCAAAAAAAAAAACATTGTTCCTTTTCATTTTTCTCATGACAAGCCATTTTTGTTTGATGTGAGGTAGTGACAAATACATGTTTCATTATCAAGAAGTAATTGTGCCCTTTTATTATTGGTGGACTCGGCAGTGTTTTGTCCATGCTCAGCTCACCCACAACCACATTTCAATGGATATTATGCAAGGTAATGACAGTACTCATTTAGTACACTGCCACTCAGTTAGGAACTCATATAAGGAAGCTCTTCTTTTGATCACTGAGAGGACAAGTAGAGGTGTGGTGGGAAGAAAAGGATCATTTAGGTAACGTATTTCCCCACTTGTATTAAAGAGCCAAAATATCATGCTTGTACAGGTATTTAAAGGTATGTGCATAATGTCCTTCCTCCAAAAAGAATAGGAACTGTGCAAAGTTTTTAAAAGAGCCAAAGCCTAACATTCTGTGTCAAGGTCATTTTCAGGAATTCCAAATGATGGGAACTGATGGAGCCTGACTCTTTCATATACCTTACTGCCTTCTAAAGTGGAGAAACTCTAGGTCCCCTTCTCTTTTGCAAAAGATCTATCTCCCTATTTCCAATTACCTATCTTTGATTTTTGCTTTTCATTTATATTTTGGATTTCTCATATAAGAAAAACCATGTGATAATTAAGCTTGTATGTCTGTTTATTTCACTTAACGTTAGTGTGTCAAGGTGGATCCATTTTCCTACAAATGATTCATTAAAAACCTAATAGAAAAATCAAAAATAATAACAGATAAAGGGAAGAGACATCTTTTTTGGACACTTAGTTCTGTTTTCTCTCCAGGTTAGTGCCCACAATAATGCAGAGATCTCCCAAGCCTCTCACTCCTTCTCACAAAGCTCATCACATCAGTCAACCCAGAAGAAGAAATAACAGGTTCTTCAAAAATTCTAATTATCCTTATTCCTAAACTTTTGTGAGTTTCTCCAGGACATTTTAATTACTGCCCTAAGCCAATCTTTTAGAGGGTATTTTTTTTCTAGACTTGTCCATTGCTACTACCCAACACATAAAAACGAGTTGCCAAGCCGGGCGTGGTAGTGCATGCCTGTTATCCCAGCACTTAAGAGCCTGAGGCAGGAGGATCACCCTGAGTTTAAGGCCAGCCTGGGCTACATATGAGTTCAAGGCCAGTCTGAACTACATAGTAAGACTGCGTCTCATAAAACAAAAACAACAACAAGAAAAAACAAGTTGCTAAGCACTTCCAGTATGAGATTTCCTTTTTAGAAATGTCAGGTAACTCTACATGATCTGGTCACTGCCAAAGTGCAAGACAACTAAATGCACCAGGAATACTTTTAGCTGGGAATTTTTATGCATTATGAAGAGAGAGGCATTAATTTAACAACAAAATCAATGGAAAATAATGATGCATATTCCTGTGAGATACAATGCAAGATGAATGTTTCTTCCAAAGTCCTTGACCCTCAAGACCAGAAGTAATTAAATTGGAAGAATTTTCCTCTTTAGCCAAAACCTGGAAGCCCTCCTGGCCATTTGGTTTGAATTCCATCCCTTCTTAGTGGTATATAGTCATCATCTCTATTTGTAAGATAAACTGGACTTCAGGGTAGTGTGACAGTTCTCAGTCCCAAATATGGTATAGATTAATACATTTGTAATTTCCCACTTGGTGGTGTCTGAGTTCAATTTGCTATGATTGAATTTAAAAACAAGTGTGAGTTTGGAGTGCCTGTTTTCATCAGTTATAGGTGGAAAGAAAAGGCCCATCTATTCAAATGTTTTACTCCACCCACCCCACTCCCTTACTGTCCCTTCCACCACCACCATACCGGTCACTTTCTCTCCTAAATTCCATCCTCTTGGGTTGTGCTCAACCTGGGATAGGTTTCTTTCAAACCCCTTGACTTTTCAGGTTAAGTGAATCCTTTTAGTCATTCCTTTTCTTTATCATATATCTGAAAGGATGGCTTCTCATTGGACTGGTAACATCTCTGACTCCGTATCTATGTAATCCTCTTAGGTGGGAGAACGAGGGCAATAAGTCAGAAGAGAATTCATGCTTGTACCTCAGAACCATCTTTCAGACCTTCAAATTTCTTTTCTTCTGTTTTTTTTTCCCTGCCAGTCAAATTCTGTCATTGTTGTTGTTGCTGTTTATGCTATATTTATTGATGCATAGTAGTAATGTTGAACAATGAGATCGTTTATGGTGTAATGGAACTAGAGACCACCATGTCAAGCAAAATAAGCTAGTCTCAGAAAGTTAAAGTTCACAGGAAAGTCTGTCTTATTACAGATGAATATTTTCAAGCACTCCCATTTATGTATAACATTCACAAGATAGCATTTGTCTACTAGAAAATGAGCATAATTACATTTCACATGTAACTGAAAATGGAGTTGTTTGTACACATGAATATCTCAATCAATTATTTGTAATTTGTCTTTGCCCCTCACATCAGCATCTTGGTGAAGCCCTATTTTAAACGGAAACATTACTTACCTTGTTGAAGAACTTTCAGTGCTGTTTTTGCATTCATTGTATAATCATTGGACCAGTGTAGGATATTTAGCTCTCTAATTGTGTTGCTATGTGTAACTCCTCAGGGGAAATGAAGACAGAATTAAAAATAAAAGTAAAGGAGACCAGATAAGAAGTTCAATTGCCAAGAGGTAAAGCAGAGTTAGCTGGCCTCTGTGCCCTTGTGGAGTTCTGCATTGTATTCTCACAGAGCTCCAGCACATTTTAGCAATTTAGAGCTTGATGACACTTTGAGATCATCTAGTCAGCACTCTGACTTGGTAAATGGAGAAACTGAGGCCAAGAGAGAGAGAATGGTTAAACACAGTGGTAAAGACAAACTGAGGCTTCCAGGTATTGGTCTCACTGTAGAGATGTAGGGGTTTTCCATACAAAGAGAGGGAACAAGTAGAAGGGCTCTGTCCAGCTAAAAAAATTAATATTATACATGTGGGTTAAATTATGCAATTAATTTTCAACATCTTAGTTACCCAAACACAGCAAAAATCAAGGCCACAGAAGGAAAAAAATATGAATAGCACGTTTGTTACTCACAGCCACTAGTACTTGCTTCTGTGCTAAAGTGTTTCTTTAGAATTGTGACCCCAGCTGTAATCCAGAAGCACAGCATGTGTCAGTTCACACTGTGTCATGTGACACAAAGCTACTTAATATAACCTGACTCAGACTGACATTTCTATTGCACTGCATTGCAGCAGAAAGAAATAACACTTTCTTTCACAAGTGAGTAATTATCTCTGCCAGTTGATATTGTTTTGCTATTTGCAGGTAGAAATGGAAAGAAGGTATACTCTTGAGAGTGCATCTTTAGAAGAAATATCAGGATAAGGAATTTGTGGGAAACCTATTTGATAGGGTCACAGGAGTTCAAGCAACATGAATGAAAGAAAATATCATGTTTAAAGAAGGATGCATGCTTGCATTGAGAAGTAGTTTGATTGGAAGGCAATGTATAAATAGTTACATAGGAAACAATCTCAATGAAGTGAGAGAGTGATTGTAAGCTAAGAGGAGCTCACTGCAAGTAAAGGGCAAACGTCTAAGCCTTCCTTATAGGCAGTTATCTGAACATAAAACGATAAAGGGTTTCACATAAAAAATAGCATCCATAACATTAATGCCTCACACGTACTTATATGCCACGCATTACTCTAAGCTTTTTGTGTGTTTAAATTCTTTTATTCATTACAGCTACTGTATAAGGCAGCTATTATTATACTCTCTTTACAGTTGGGAAAGCAGGAGTCTGAGAGGCTGGATGTATTGTTCATTGGAGGTGCCATAACAAAGTATCACAAATTAGGTGGTTTAAACATCAGAACTTTATTGAATCACAGTTTTGATGTTTACAAGTCTGAGATCAAGGTGTATGGAGGTGTGTTTCTTCTGAAGCCTGAGAGGAAGAGATCACTTCCAGAGCCCTCTTATTGGCTTGTGGATGGGAATCTTTCTCTATGTCTCTTCACATTTCTCCCCTGTATGCATATTTGACTGTGCTCAGATTTTCCCTCTTTATTAGGACATCTGCCTCAACTTTAACTTGATTAGCTCTGTAAAGTGTTCCAAACCACTACTTTGTGGTGGTGCACACCTGTAATCCCAGCTCTCCAGAGGCTGAGGCAGGAGAATCATTGCAAGTTCGAGACCAGCCTGGGCTGCAGTAAGTTCAAGGCCAACCTGAACTGCATAGTGAGACTCTGTCTCAAAAAATAGGGCTAGGGATTTAGCTCAGTGGATTAAGCACCTGCCTGGCAGGCGTGAGGTTGCGAGTTCGATTCCCGGTACCAAAAAACAAAACAAAACAAAACAAAACAAACAAACAAAAAAATAAACTACTACTTTATAGAGTATCTCAAGTTTACATTAATATCAGTATCCACTTTATGGGAAGAGGAAAAATTGAGAAATCTGTTAAGATTATGATGTAGGTATGATTCCTCTCAAGAGTTACCAGAGAAACTAGGCAAAGGTCATGCATAGAGCAGTATCTGATTACCATGACAAAGAGGCAGCCAACTCAGAGGTATTAAAATCATCAAGGAAGAGCCCCAACCCTGACTCATTATGGTATGCATGTGTGTGGGTGTGTAGGTATTCACACGTGTGTGTGTGTGTATGTGTGTGTGTGTTGGGAAAAGACTGTGAGAACTCCAGAGAAAAGCTGAAGATTGAGTTGAATATTGAAAGGAAGGAGTTTAAGTAATCTTTCAAATATGGAGGAGAGAGGACTTCTAAGCAGGAATGGTATATCTGAAAACAGAAAAACCGAAGGGAATTTAAAGTAAGTAAGCAAGTAAGTACTCTGTGTGTGTGTGTGTGTGTGTGTGTGTGTGTGTGTGTGTCTGTAGGGGGCTGTTGAAGACTGATGATGAGAGACAAAGTTAGAAAGGTAGTGAAATGAGAAAGACTAGTTGAATAAGACCTACTGTAGTGTACAGAGACCATATAGCCCACAAAGTCTACAGTATTTACTGTCTGGCATTTTACAGGTAAAGTTTGTCAATTTCTAAACCAGAGCATTGGCTGGGAATAAATACAAGTGGATGATTCTAGAGGCATATTAAATAGGCTATTCATGTGCTTTGCTTTTTAGAATTTTCAAACATATTCATTAGAATTTTCATTAGAATTTTCAAACATGTAGAAAAAAGGAAATGATAGTATAGTGAATAATGCCACCTAAACTTAATATTTCACCTGTATATACCATTTATTTTTTCCTGAAGTAATATAAATTATAGATATTAACACCTAAAGACTTCTATATGTCTCTAAAATTAACATTTTTCACATAACCATAAAAAATTTATAGACCAAATTTTATATTAGCTCCATAATGTTTAAGAGCCATCAATTTTCTTATTTCCACTAATGCTTTTTCTAGCTTGTTTATTCAAACGAGGTTAAGGAATTAATTTAATAGGAAGAAAAGGCTGAGAGTATAGCTTAGTGATAGAGGCTTGTTTAGCATGTGCCAGACCCTCGGTTTGATCTCCTGCACTGCAAAACAAAATAAAATCCAAAAGAAACATAATGTTTATAGAGCCCCTGCTGATCACTTTATGTGAATATCATGCTGTATATAGATTTCAAGAAAAGTCTCCAGAGAAATTTCTACTGTTACTCTTTTTTTCTTTTTTGTGATTTTTTTAAAACACAAGATCTCACTAAGTTGCCCAGGCTGGCCTTGAACTCACAATCTTCTTGCCCCAGCCTCTTGAATGCTAGGGTTACAAGCTGGTGACACCACTTTCACATTATTTTTTCACATTATTTTGCATACAAACCCAACACTTTCAGAGAAGTAGCTTTGTTCCATGTGTAAAACTAGTAAATAACCAGAGTCTGGACTTGAATTGAGGGCAATTTTTATTTAAGTACTGTGCTTTACCAAGTGTGATTTAAAGGACTTGGAGCCTCACTGTGAGTTGTGAAGGAGAGGATAGAAGATAAAATCCAAAGTTTTGGACTGGAGAACTGTGGGCTATTCACTGAAAAAGGAAATTCTGGGGAGAAAGATGAGGTTTGGGGTCAAGTTTGGCTAAGCAACCTGAGCCTGAAATGTTAGTATTTTAGAAAGAGCTCTATGGGGCAGGGTGAGAAGAAATTGCGAGAGGCCAAGGTTAGAAGTCAGGAGACCAAGTAATAAGTTCCTACTGTGGTGAAAGATGGTGAATCTGGATGGGTGATGGAGGTGGCACTTTGGTTCAAGAAGCTCAAGAGAAATTTAGAGTGACCGGGAGTATAAAGCATAAGGCAGAGGGTCAAGGGAAGCTGTTATCAGGTTTTACAGGGTGTTTGTATGTTTACAAAAGTCAGTCCGGCTCCTCTATAGAAAGTGGATTAGAGGGGACAGGAGTGGAGGCAGAGAGAACATTGTAAAATGATTACAGTATTCCAGGTGAGGAAAGACAGGGGCCTGCAGTAGAAGAGAGTATGGAGAGGAGGAGACTGATGTTAAAGTGCCATAGAAGGGAGTGGCGACAGTTTAACAAGATGGCCACAATTTTCGACACTTCTCTCATCGATAGGTGGGGTCTATATACCCTTGCCTTAGATCTCAGCAGGTTTGTGATCGTTTTGACAGGAGAATATAACCCAAGCGACACTGTAACTTCTGAGGGTTGGTCCTAAAAGACCAAACCACTTCACTTTGTTCTCTGGATCACTAACTCTGGGAGCTCTGAGCTGTCCTGTTAGAAAGAAGGCAGACTACCCCGAAACTAGCATGCTGGAGAGAGGACAGATAGCCTTTCCACATGTAGAACAAAGCCTAAACTTCAGCCATTCTAGCCCAGCAAGAGACAGGTGAGTGTGGAAGTCATCTTGGAAGTGGATCATACAGCCTCAGGTATCATAGCCGCCAGTTGTTCTTGCAACTCCACCAATCAGAGACATTGAGCTCAGCCCCCCGCTATCCCAAGATACAGAAGTACTTGACCCTACTCTGTCCTTTTCAGATTCACAACCCACAGAATCTGGGAGCATAAGAAAAATGTGATTGTTTCATGCCACCAAGTAGTGAGGTGGTTTGTGACACAGCTATTGATAATCAGAACAGGGCTAAATATAAAGATCTATAAGATAATGGACTTTGCATGCCAGGAGTTTACAGTCTAAGTACGAACATGAGAAAAATGCATAAATAAAAAGCAAAAAGGCATGGAAGCAAGTTAATAGTTGTGTAAGGTATGTGCTATAAATGTGATGGGCAAAAACAGTTAAACATAGCAAGGGCTAAGTTTATGCCAGTGTTCTTTAGGTTTTTAAATATTAAATAAAGAGATCCTCATGTATTTATGCTTCTCAACAAAACCCATGAAACATAGCCACTATTTGAGCCCATTTTCAGATGAGAAAAAATTAGGCACAGAGAAAATAAGTTTGAACCCATACCTGATGCTTCCAAAGTCTTTGCCTAGTAGCTCTAAGATGTAGCACCTGGTTTAGACATGGGATATTAGTTACCAGATAATGAAGTTAAGAACATGTGCTCATAACCGATGCTATCTGCTTTAGGAAATTTTAGACTAGTCTTTCATTGACATGGCCAAATCCAGTATTTAATGTGATGCTATAAATTATAGCAAGTTCTCAAAATTCTTCTAGCTTTCTTCTTTCTTGTTGCATGGATTTCCTCTTCACATTTTTTGTCAATCTTTAGTTGAAACTTATTTCTCTTTACAGCAAGCTGTACCTGGCTCAGTGCCTACATGTATGCAAAAGAAAAAAAAATGGAATGTTTCCTGAGACCAATATCCTGTAGCTACAAATGAGTAGCAGCATCTTGTGAATCCTAAAGAGAAAATTGCTTCAAGGTTATTGTACACACCTTTTTTTTCCCAGCACTGAGAATGGAACCCAGGGCCTTCACACTGAGCTACTTCATCAGCCCGTTTTTGTTCTGAGACAAGTTCTCACCAGGTAGCTCAGTTGTCTATGCTGGGTGAAACTCATGATCCTCCTGCTTCAGCCTCCAATTATGGAAATGTATCACACCTGGCTTCCATGCATCTTTTCTCTTGCTGGATCATGTCCATTAACCTTCCTTCTTAGAACACTTTTTTTTTCCTGATATTGACCTTGATTCTATTCTTGGCCTAAAAAATTACTCAATTTAGGTACATTCATTGCTTTCCTCCTACAGCTACTCAACATTTTCCAATTTGTTGAGTTGGACTTCCAAGGATGCACCTGCTGGAAAACATTCTAAATTCTGCTGTCTTCATACTTGCAACTCCACCCTTTGCCTCCTACAAGCTCTCTCTTCTACCCCTTCAGCTCCTCTCCCTGCATACCTGGCCACTCCTTACTTCACAAGTAGTCTCAGAGGAGGATGTCCTTCTTCTCTCTAAGGCTCCCTATCCCCCTAGTGCTCCTAACACCATTGCATTTCACTCCTATCGTGCCTCTCTGGTAACCTCCTTTGTCAGCTGTCTTCAGCTTATCCTGAGACCAAACCAAAACAACAACAACAAAACAGGTATCTTCTTTCTTGAGAAATACAAGCAATCATATTTTTTCCTTGGTCTCATTCCCCCATTAGTTGTAAGTTTGTTTTTCCTCATTTCCTTTGAACCTCTTTCAACCTGTGCTGTCTCTTTCTTCTGCCCTTCCGCATGCCCCTTGAAGGCGATTCCCGAGCATTCTACTTGTGTTGTGACTTGCCATACTCCAGTACTGACCTGAGGGCAGTCCTCACTCCTGGAAATTTCTGACCAGCTTTCTCTTCCTTCCAACTATTCCCTCCCTTATGAATCTGAAATTTAGAAGTCTGAGACTCATCCTATCTCAGCGCTAGCCCCTTTCAGAGGTACATTTAATATCTCTTGCTGTTCCCAGATACCCGCCAACTGCATCCATTCCCTGAATTTCCAGTCCAGGCCCTCCGTGGAAGGTACAGATGGAACATTTTTCATGCAGTTGTTCCTCCTATATCAACTACAAATCAACATGTGGGAAACATTGTCCTCCCTTAAAGCTACCTCTCTTCTTAACAATGACTGAACTTCGGAGTTGCCTTTGACTTCTCCCTTTCTCTGCCACCAATTATGTGCTTGAGGCATAGAAATCTGTGCTAATATTAGCATAAGAAAAAGTAATTAGAAGGGCACACCTGCCACACATGCACACAAATCAAAGAGTGCACTTTCACAATCAAATCTAAGTGATTTTTGGATTATTTACTGTTTCAGCATAATATATGCCAGGGCACAGATTATTGAGAGTGTACATTAATAGTGCTTTCTAGAATTATTGCCTGGCATCCTAATAGGGTTACATTGTGGAACAGTCATCTTATTTAATGTTGTAAATTTGGGATCCTCCTTTCTTCTAATATAGAAGAAAGCAATGTTCAAGCCATGTTAATTGATGTGTTTTGATCAAGAAGAAGCCAAGGTTAGTATGAGGCTTATTTCCACAGTGACTAAGTGGAAGAGTCAACATATCAGTCTTTTCGAGCCCACCACAAAACTCTCATTTCCATTCTTCTATCCAACAACTGACACTCTAAGTAGCTCAGATTCAAATGCAAATGCAAACACAAGAATGCAGACACACTTTGAAATAAAAAACATCGTTTTGTCAGGCAATTCATTTAGTATTTCTAAAAACCAGTGAAGTTTAAAAAACAAGGGAGTTGAAAGCTCGCTCTCCTGTTCCTTGAGTTTTAATGAGCCTATTCCTCACTCTGGGACAGAGAAGTCCTCATTATAACTTGTCAATAGCACATTAGCACCCAAGATGGAGGGACCCCCATGATCCCAGCTAATTTTCTTTTTTTTTTCCATCTGGGCATAGTTGAAAAATCTACTAATGGGAAAACTAGTCATTTATTTGAACTCTATTTTTTTTCTAAATCAAAGATTCATCTATTTAAGAATAGCACACCACTCTTACCATGTGGTTAAAGACGTTTTACACAGAGCCTATCTGTGGTGGGACATTATGTGCTCATAAATAATATGTGCCTCTCCTCACTCTCAAATGAACTCCCTGAAATAGCACTGAGAGCCTGCAGCAGCCCTCAGAGCACTGGACACTGCCTGAACACTTTTGTGACCCTCTCTGGCCTATACTTTACCTTGGCCTTCAGAAGGGGAAAATCAGATGCAGATTTCCATTTTAAGAGGGCATGTTTAGAGCTAGACATGAGCACGGGGAGAATGGGTGGTGGAGCGAGCTGTTTGCCTTCCTTTATGTAACAATATTGGTGTCACTTGATGTATATGTGAAAAAAAATTGTGTACATTGCTCTTGTTTTCTTTGCCGTGTCTGGTAAGTACCCTCCCCCATACTGTCATATTATCCAAAGTGGGTTTTGGTATTTTTAATTATTGGGTCTCATTGAGCATTATATATTGTCATGAGGTAAGGTTTTTTTTTTTTTAAAGTATAAAACCAAACAAAATAAAACAGAATAAAAGCATTAAAAACAAAACAATGGAAATGACACAAGATTTCAAAACAAGATGATAGGAAATCAACAATGGCTACCATAATGCCTCTTGTTATCTTCAAAATAACTGCCCATGCCATCAGACATAATAAAATCAAACAAAATAGAACAGAATAAAACCAATCAAAGCAAAACAGTGAAATTGATACAAGACTTTAAAATAAGATAATGCAGAATTAGCAATGGCTGCCACCTTCAGAAAGAAATACCCCATAGTTGTTATATCGCATATTGTTATCTTCTAAATAGATGCTCAAACTACCAGTTTTAGGCCTATAAAGTCAATTGAGTACTAAACACTACAAGTATTGAACTGTTTTTTTGTTTTGTTTTGTTTTATTCTACACTTCAGTAGCTATCATCTCAGCCTATGGTTCTCTGGATCAGCCAATGGCTTATGGAGTTGGGGTGTGGTGGTGGCAGCTCAACTCTTCTTGTCTTCCAGCCCATGTGCTGGCTGGCTCACAGGAAGGGGTTGGCTTCTTGTTTCTCTTCCTGGTGGCCCACGACTGCTACTAGCTCACAGGAAGAGGCTGGATATTTATTTCTTCTCCCTGCAGCCTGCAACTGCTGCTGTCTCACAGGAAGTGGTTGGATTCTTGTTTCTCCTCCCAGTGGTCTGCGTGACTACTTCTGGTTCACAGAAAGAGATCAGCTTCTTGTTTTTCTTCCCCATGGCCCATGACTGCCGCTGGCTCACAGGAATGGTTTGGCGTCTTTTTTTTCCTCCTGATGACTCACAACTGCTGAGGTAAGGTTTTAAAAACAATGTATGCTTCTGCTCCCCCACCTCCATCTTCTGTAGAGTCCCAGGTGCAGGCCAGTTTAATGTACTAACAGACACTCCAATCAATGCTCTTCCTTTCCCCAGATCCTTCATTGCACTCCCAGTTACAAAGCATAGTACTCAGAACTGAAGGAACCAGGCTCGAATTCCAGTCTTTTCAGGTGGTTCAGTCTGAGAGAATTGTAGAACCAAAACTGGATGTCCTTGTTAATTTTCAAAAGATATTTATAGTAATCATTATGGCTTGTGTCTAGATGTCCCTCCAAAGCCTCATGTAGGCATAGGTGAGGCTTTTGAGAGGTGACTGAATCTAGAGTGTGTGATGCTGAGATCAACTGTGTGATGCTGGGATTTAAGTATGTGATTCTGGGATTAGGCGTGTGTGATTACTAAATTAGTTCACTGATTGGGTAGGCATAGTTCTGGGTGTGGATAATGGGAAGATCTCTCAGAGTCTGGGTGGCACCACCCAAAGGGCAGGTAGCCTCTATGGATATAAAGAGACAGAAAGAAGGCAGGCCTACTTCTGCTTCCTCACTACTTCACTGCTTTGCTGCCCTCCTGTCTTCTGCCTACCATGAACTGTTTCTTCCCTGAAGTGCCCCTCTGCCAGGTCACCCCACCTTGGAGCCAGTCAGTTATGAAATGAATCCTCTACAAACCGTGAGTCAAATAAACCTTCCCTCCTTTAACTTTGGGTGTTGAGTATTTAGCTTCAGCAATGAGAAAAGTAACTAAGACAGTAGTAAAACTGGTCTAGAGACTGGGACTTTTGTATCCCATCATAAGCCACATTGGTTTGGTTTCTATGGTGGCCTATAAAATCCTACAGATTTGGCTGAAGTGTATTTTTTCAGCAAACAAGTATTCAGGTCAGCAAAACTTTTTAAAAACACATATTGTACGTTGGACACTGTGCTTGACATCAGGGATATGAAAGAAAAACACAAACCCCTTACTTTTTGGGAGATTGCACTTTGTCTGACAGGAAATATTTGTCAACATAAATTACACTAAGTTACACTAATTGTTCACAAAGACAAGAAACTGAAAAACTGAGTGGCATGAGGAGCAACTAACAACTCATGGCTGTCTTGACTCCAATTATTTTCTTTGTCTTTAGCTTCTTGTCTCCATTGATTTTATGCAATTGCAGATGTTGAGGCTCAGAAAATGGTAACCTAAATTATGACACACTAGCATGTTATGTATTTTAAACTAAAGGCAATTGGAAGGAGTCAAGCATGGTGTCACATGTCTGTAATCCCAGCACTCTGGGAGGCTGAAGGGGGAAGATTGCAAATTCTAGCTTGTGAGGCAACTAGTGATTTACAGACACCCTGCCTCAAAATAAAAAGGTATGGGAATGTAGTTCAGTGTTTTAAAAGTTCAACCCCCAGTACTAAATGAACAGATAAATGGAAATTGGAATACTTCAGAGGCAGCCTCAGAACCAAAGTCTTTCTGAGTGTATCTGATATTCTTGTCTCCATTACCTTTTTCTTCCTAAAGATATTCATTAAAAAACCCAGATTCCCTATAACCAAGATAGGTCATAGAAACTAGTAGTATTTTTCTAACTCCCCACTCTCCCCCTTTCAGTGTAGGAGGTGGTCATAAACAAATTATCTTGCTTATCTAACCTAATAGATCCTAAAACCCTCATTCTAGAAGGACTCCTGTGTTACAAACATAAAAGCAAGGCAATCCAAGAAGAATCTGAACAGCCAAGCCTGGCTGGGTTTCCAGCCTCTTTCAGTGTCCTATGTTATATCAGATCCATTTGTCCAATTACAGTTCTTATGGCTTTCTATTCTTCATTAAATGTAAACATTAAAGTAGACCATTTTCCCCAGATCTTTAGGACTTCATTTCTAAAAGCTCCCATGTCATATAAAACACTGATTAAATAAGTGCATATGTGTCTTTCCCTTGTTAACCTGTCATTTGTTATAGAAGCACTGACCATGATCCTTATGATGGGTGGGAAAAGATGTCACCCCATTGCTACCTCTAAGCAGATCAGAACACATTGCACAGACCACCTGTGTCATTGCAACAGAAATCTTAGTGCAACAAAGTGACCAATAAGAGTCATGCCCCTGACTTGCTAAGTGATACAGTATTTTCCTTTGTAATATTTGGTTATGTTTGCTACATTTGGAGAGATTTATTTTGCTCCTGATAAGACTCCAGGTTCAGCAAGGTACCCTCTCGCTATTAGTCAAGGTTTCAATACAGCTTAAAAAACTTCAGAGCACTCCCTTAGCTTGGCACTTTCTTCCTCTTCACCTCATTGTGGAAGCAGACAGGCAATGGCTTTACTCTCAAACAGGTCTCAGTTAAGATTCTGACTCTGATTCTTGTTAGTGTGTAGCTCTGAGCATATTACTTTGTTCATAAGTTTCTGAATCTGTAAAATTGAGATACTGGCAGTCTCAAACTCACCAGAGTATCCTGCTTGAGATGCTCTGGTATACACTAGGTATGCACAGAGTTCAGTGTTGTGCCAGAGGCGTAGTAAGTGCTCAGCAAATAGTCACTCTAACTTTTATCATTTGGTGTCCTTGCTTAAGAGACCATACAAAGGAAAATGAGTCTTATCTTCTATTCCTGGGTATGGTATTACCCCCATGGCTTTGAGGAAGCTGCTACAGCCTACATTTCCACCTGCAAAATAGTGGCACTTATGCTAGATGACTTTCAGCATCCCTTTGAGTACTAGTAGTCTATGGTTGGTTCACTGCTTGAATTGACACGGAGTTCCTGGGTATGAAAGTCACTCTGGGTGTCCTGGACAATCTAGAAGTGTCCCACTTCCTGTTCAGTATTAAAATAATCCTCTGCTTCCAAAAAGAGGTTCCAAAGGCAACAAAATGATGTCTCAGAAGGTTGGGTACCGATTTGTTACCCAGCGTTTTAAGTGGAATATGTAACTGCTAAGGAGGCAAAGTCTTCTATTAACCCCATAGGGGTTCTCTTAACTGTGTAGAACTAAAGAGATTGTCACTCAAAAGTGATTTTAATTCTAGGGTTTATTCAGCTATGCTTCTTTTTTTCTAGCAAAGACGCCAAAAATGAAAAAAAAATGAAAGATCAAATATCTTGCCATTACTGTTCAAAATTTCTGTGAACTTGTTAACCCTGCGGTATTCTCAGAAGCATTTGAAGTGCTTATTGTAAAACTACCTTGCATTTTTATTACACCTCGAATGTAAGCATTTAGGGTATGGAGTATGTGTGTAGCTCACAGTGATAAATGTTAGGCCTGCTAAAGTCATGAAGCTCCTATAAGCATTTGATCACAAAATCCAACAATGCCCTCCACCTTCTGCCACCCAGAGAAAAGAATGTCACTTTCACAAAGGAACCCTGATACCACTTAGCTCAGTGCTTTTCAACCTTTGCACCATGTTAGTATCACCCAGCAGAGTTTATAGAATATATCAAAGTCTGGGTCCCAAATGGAATCGGTGAAACGAAAAGCTCTTGATCTGGGGTATGCCAGGAGATTCTTATTGCAGCCAGGGTTGATAGCCACTGTCCCAAAGTTCAGTATGGCTGAAGCATGGGCAGTGAGGTTTAGTGGTGGAGGCAAAGAGGACAGACTGGAAATACTGGTAAGGCTCTGCTACATTGGGTTTTATAATCCATGCCCAGGAGTTTGGCCTCAATCCTAGAGGCTGACAGCCACAAAGAAGTTTTGCCTGAGAAACAGTATGACCAGTTTGATGCTCAAGAAATGAAATTTTCTTCATTTACCAAAGCTTTTAAATAGCCATCTGTAAAATGCAGTAAGTGGACTAGATGACATTGGATATCCTTTCTCAAGTAACAGAAATTTGTTGGCAGTCACCATTCCTAACCTAGAAGTGCTAGAACTAATGCCTGCCCTGAACTACAGCTTCCCTAAGTAGAGGCTTTTGCAGAACACAGTAATTCTTCTAGAAGGGGAGGCTGCTTTAGAACATTTTAGAGGGAATCACTGCCAACAACCAGCATCTCCCTCACCAAGGACTTGACCTCGATGGAATGAAGGACCTGTTAATTAGCAGAAAAAAAATTGCAGACCAAGGCTTGTGGAAACTTTCCTCACTCTGGAAACAGACTGGCAGCTAAAGAAATCTAGGGCTAGACCCTGCCCTGCCTTTATGAGTATAGGTCAAGAGCCTAACACAGATATTTGTTGAATTGCATTGAATAATGCTTATTAAAATTATACTTGCAATGGTTGTACGCAAATAGTTCTTTGTTTCCTGACACTCTAGTTCTAGGCCATATCGCAGGCAAGGCTCCCAGATATATAAACTGTGGTTATGAGATTAGGTGTACGTATATCTACAAAGAGACACTTATGAAGGCATACAGTCACTCACTATTGTGATGTTTTGAAGGGCTTGGGAAATGGTATCTGCTGAAATAGTGTGAATTGAATCCGACTAAGCTCTTTTCAGTGGCATTGCAGGTCACTCTTCATGTTAGTAATAATGCTCATTATTTGCATTGGGTTGGGGAAATAGTCAGCTTGGTAGGCATCAACGGTGCTGGAGGCAGCTGCTTGGGCACAGGCATACTTCCTTGTGATGTGGAGGGGGCAAGCATGTGCATCCTGCTTAGAATGTATTCCAGAAATCCATGCTGTGTGCGTGTAAGGGCTGGAGTTTCATCTCCCCTGACCCTGGCTACTTCCTGCTTCTGTTACCACTTTCTGATTCACAGAAAACCAGCACATCTGTTTGAAATTATATTAGCTTTTTTTTGTCATCTGAAAGAAAAGACTGCTGCTAATGAAGCTGGTGAATTAATATGGATTACTTGGTACGAAATATGATGAATACTCTCAACAAACACCTGCACCATTAAAGGCAATTTTCTAAGACCAAATGCTGCTTTAGGGGACATAGAAGCTACTGTAATTGAAGTCTTGGGGGAAACATGACCCTTTCTGACTTCCCTCGAACAGAAATCATCACATATTGTTATGCTGAGGTAAGCATAAAATTTCAATTACATTTTCGGATCTGAAAATGAGAATGCCCTGGTTTGCCCCCATTTAATTCCCTGGCTATATTAGCTGTTTATCCCTTCCTTTGCTCGGCAAGAAAGGATTAGGGATTAAAAAAAAGAAACCACCAAAAACAAGAAATCTTAATCCATGTAATTACTCTAATTGGCTAATGGGTATCTTTTCTCAATAGCAGACAATTCTCAGTTTACCGACACGCGTTTATATTTTGAAAGGATTCAGTGAGTGGAGATTCTCTCCTGCTACAAGGATGAGCAGAAAACAGGGCTCGAATTCTTGGCAAACAGATGCAACTCTTGAATTTTTCTGCAAACAACTTATTTTTCTTAAGTTGCCACTCCATTTGCTTGTTGAGATGATGCCTAATGAAGTATTCATTGATGTCAGCACCAGTAATAAAACATAAATCAAATTGGGCTCTACATACCATTCATATGCGTGAAGAAGGCAGCAGTGTGAGCTGGTGCTTGTCTCCAGCTGTTTTCTTGTCATTAGCTTTTAATTTCAACAGCTACCTACTTGGGCTGCCCCTCTCTTTTCTCCCTCAGCTCAGGTATTTGTGCTGTTAGGGTGATTGTCAGTTCTGTTCTGCTTGAAAGGCTTCAGTGTATGTTGCTATGGTTACACGCGCCAGAATCGGAAAGAAATGAAGGGGGTATCAAGGGTTTGACGTAGCTGTGATGAAGGCTTAGTGCTGAAATGTTAGCTATTACTTTGGCGGATTCTACGTTATTTGACAATGAATCTGTTTTAATAGAATATTTAAACGCATTCTTGAATATATGGCACATCAAATGGAAATATAGATAACTGAATTTAAAGTAAATAAATACTTTAAAAGTTTTGAGTGCATACCCTATGGGACACTCGAGCACACTAGATGAACACTGTTGCTGTAATATGTAGTATCACCTCAGTAAGTAATATGGGAAATTTTATTAGCTCTCTACATCTCCTTAGAAGGCAAGTGTCTTCTCGTTTTCTCTTCATTTGTTTGCTCTTTTTCCTAAGCAGCAGAATGGAAATCTGTAAACTTGGTGTTAAAGAGATGGATGCTTTAGTTGTTAGGGTAACTGCGGAGATAGAATTGGGTGTGAGGTTTCCTCAAAGTCTGCTTGTCTCCTGCTGGATATGTTGGAGGGCTGCCTGGGGGATTGCCTGTCGCTCTCCTTCCAACAGAGGACATTTAAGAAAGTTGAAGGCTCCAATGCCTTCTCGATGTGCTAACTAGTTGTTCAAAACAACTGTCCTTCTTAAAGCAAATGAAGAGGCTGCTGTTCCCTGTTGTAAATCTCTCCTGCACCTCAGTCATTTGGTCTGTAAATCTTATTTCTTTCATTTTGGATCCATTACCTCTAAGGCTTCCCCATTCAGACTCCTAAATACTTACTCTAAGCTTCAGCCTGCTCACTGTTTCCTACCCTCCTCCTTTCACTCAGTGACTCAAAGGAGTGAAGACACTTGCTTCTTTAAAATAGCACTGATTTTGAAAATTCTTGGTGTGAAATTTCTTAATCCTCTTCCTCCTTCCTCTTATCCTTTTCTCCTTCTCATCATCTTCTTCCTCCTCTTCTTCTTTATTCTCCTTCTCCTCTTCCTTCTCCTCCTCTTCTTCACCCTTCTCATTCTGGTGCTGAGGATGGAACCCAGAGCTGCATACATGCTAAATATGTGCCCTGGTGCTGAGCTACACTCCTAGTTCCTTTCTGTCTTCCTAATACCCTCCACATGAGAAAAGCTCTTCCGTTTCCATCCTTGATGTTTATGCCTTCCTTGGAATGGTGCATGGTGTTTAAAAACATGAACAGCACACAGGAGCCCACCTGCTAGGATTCAAATTCCAGTTCTACATCTTACTACCTTTGTCATCTTTAGGATATTGTCATCTTACGTCTATGAGCCTCAGTATCCTCATTCGTAAACTGAATTATTTGCAGTTACCTCACAGAGTTTTTGTGATCTACACTTTATCTATGTACATATTTGAAAGATTCTGTGGACCAGTTGCAATTAATCCAGTTTGTAGATTACAGATATTGACAGCCTCACGTAGAACATTAGTCAAGCACCTGTGTTAGGTGCTACATGCATGATTGCTTTTATTAAACAAATATTTGTTATTTTTGATTATATGCCAAGTTCCAGGCTGTAGAGCAGGGAACATAGTAGGTGTGGTCTTCATAGTCATAGAGTTCATATGTAGTGGGAAAGGCAAGCAGAAAGGAAGTAATTATAATAATGGGTGATGAGAGCTAACAATTCCTGCAACCCACAGTTTTCAGAACTGTCTAAACATGTCATCTCACAAAAAAGCCCTGTATAGTCATGACAGGGATTTCTCTGCTTTCTGAAGTGTTTTGGGTCTACCAGACAGATCTGTTCGTGAGAAAAAGTAGTTGGCCTTTCAAGAGCGCCCCAAGATGGTTCAGACTGGCGGGGCCTTGTGACTGACAGCAGTAAAAGTTTTATTTAAGCCGAAGTCTGGTTGGGGCTTTCCTGCTTTGACAAATGACACAAAAGATCTAATTCTCACTAATAAGCAGAGCTATTGTTCAGTAGTCTGTACAATAACTTTTAGAAACCTGACCTTATGACCCAGAGTCCATCCTGCAACCACTGCACCCACTTCCCCCCTCTTTCTTCATCACTCAATAAACATTCAGCTTCATCTATTGACCCAGAAAAGAAGGCCCAAGAAATAATTAACGATCCTCTCTCTACTTTATAATACTTACTCCAAACATTGAGCCTCCAGAGGCTCTGGAAGGGCATCGTAAAGATGATGCTCTTACCAGGTGATTAGGTGACAAAGACCCACTGCTGGTCCTCCCCAGCACCCTTGAATGCAGACCAAGCCTCAGCACTTCTGGAAGCGGGTAATTAAGGGTTTGTTCTTGTTAAAGAACTAACTTATTCCCACCCCAGAGGTTTGTCTGGTTACAACAGGACTACTAAAGGGGGATTGGGACTTGATTTGTTTTGAGTCTCTCTTATTGAAACATTTAAATCTGTGTTGTGCTAAGCTCCTCATTGGAAAGGATTGACTTAGCAGTCAATATACCACTAGGTTAACTCTTTTTTTGAAACTCTATTATGAGGGTTGATGGAGTTCTTCATTTTTAATCTGCCTTTGCAATATTTCTAAGCCACTAACTTTGATGAGTAGGAAACAGGAAGAGGTGAGGTTTAGAGTTCTAAAAGGGAAGATTTGAACTTTGTTCAATCTTTAGGGCCAGGATTGAGAAAAATCATAAGGGCAATGGCCAGAGTAGGATGGAAATCCCTAGCTGGGTTGGATTGGAGAGTTAGTTGCCAGAGCTAAAGAATGCATCTTAACAGAAGCTGGGAGCCACATGCAGGCCAACCCCCATCTTCAGAGTGACAGTGAAGTGGGAGGCACAATGAAGATCTGAGGCAAAAAGTCAGAAGCTGAAGATGCAAGGACAAAGAGACCTTTAAAAAGTGATTATGTACATAGTTTCTGACCAGGTATATAGCTCACTGGCACAGCACCTGCCCTGAGTTCAATTACTGGTACAAAACAAGCAAACAAACAAAGAAAAAGCAAAAGCATAGTTTCTAAATCCTGACTTTGCCACTTCTTTGCTGTGTGATCCTGGGCAGTTACTTAACTGTTCTGTGTTTCTGTTTCCTGCTCATCTATAAAATGGGGATGGTGGTGTTAAGAGACATTAATGATACCCACATATGCCATTCATTTACCTATTTGGTCTTTTATGTCTTTCTCACCCTTCCCACATGCTACCTGTAGTTCAGGAGCACTAGTCCTATAAGCTACTTTCCCGGTCATCTGTGTCAGTAGGGTTCCTGCTGAGTTTGTCAATGAAAGATACCAGCAAGGTACTAGAAAGAAAGAGAACTGAGAAGCCAGGGATCTTTCCCTATCTACTATTAAGAAGTGATGGTACCTTAGACAGGTTAGTGACAACAGCAGTGGCTTTTCTGTGGCAGTGGGTTCTACTGGAAAGTTCCTTCCTCCATGGTTCCAGGTCCCAACAGAATTTGAGCTCTGATGGTCCAATAGACATATAATGGGGCATAAAAAATTATCAAAGTGTGATAATGTGAATGTACCAATTCTACAAGATGAATGCTGTTATGCATTGTAAACATATATTAATAAAAAGAAATATAATGGGAGACACAAAGATAAAGTTTCTAGCAGCCATTTAAAAAGTATGCAAAAGATTCTTGACAAGATGGCAGAATGGTAAACAGCAGGGTAAGCGGCCTCCCTGAAAGATACCATCCAGAAGCTGTAATATAGCAACATAGGGAAGACAAGAAGGCGGGAGGTGGGTTGTCTGAACCCAGGAAGACTCTAAAGTGAGAATTGAAGCCCACAGAAAGAATGGAAAGAGGCACTTAGACAAGGAGGGCAGTGGCTTGTGGTGCCTCTACCCGAAGCCAGACCCACTCTGTGAAAGGAGTTGCTGGAACCTGGGTACACAAGGTCGGAGTGCTGCGGCCACTCTGGTGGCAATGACCCTGGAGGCCTCTGCCCAGAGAGGCAGCGTTGGAGGAGAGTGGCAGTGGACAGGGGGAGCAGACCTGGAGGACTGGACTGGCTGACATTGAGCAGACCCCAAACACCTGTGAGAGAGAGCGAGGGACTGGCAGCCATTTTGGGGCTGCAGCCACATGTAGTTGGGCACAGTCCCGTGGACGCTGCTCTGCCCGAGCCCTGGAGGGTCCCGGTGGGTGACCGGCTCAGTCTGGAGACTACAGCTCCATGCACACCCTAGGGGTAATAGTGGAAGATTCATAGATAACTGGCCCAGGTTCCCAGATGGCGGCCCCACCCCCATGCACTGTGCCAGACATCGGGGAGCCAAAGTGGGCTGGGGAAAGGCAGTGGACAGCACTGTAACAGTGCACCCAGTGGTAACCATCAGATATCCACAATCAGCACTGGCTAGAAGAACCAGTCTAACCTTAAAAAATTACAGACAACACAAGGAATACCGAAATCCCCAGCACACACTTGTCCAGAACAACCCAGGAGTATGTCAAGACAAAGAAGCAAAAGGCAGTCTCTGGCCACCAATCCAAGCAGAACAAATCCAGGAGAAGCAAATGCAGAAGAGGTCAGGAGTCTCACAACTAAAGTCTCTGAGGTGATGACAACTGAAGTAAAGAAACAACTTCATGAGGCTATAAAAGAAATTAGAACAGAAATACTAACTCAACTAAAAGAAGAAATGAAAAACATAATAAAAGAATTGCTAGGCATCTCTAAAGGAGACATAGATGAAAAAATGGAGCATAGGAAAATGAGGGAAACCTGGAATGCACAATACAAAAAAGATTTAGAATACATGAAACAGATTCAAAGAGGAGACTACCAGGAAATCAAAAACTCTAATGAAAATTGGCAAAACCACCTGAAGGAAACTAAAGATAGACTTTCAAACCTTGAAGACAGGTTTGCAGCTTGTGATCATGAAAGGAAAGATCTCTTAAAAATAACAAGAAACCTGGAAGTAAAAATGCAAAGGCTACAAGACAACCCAAAGAAACGTAACTTAAGAATAAAAGGTGTGAGTGAAAAAGCAGGGGTCAATACAAATCAAATTAAAAGCCTATTTACTGAAATAATTTCAGAAAACTTTCCAAGCATGGGAACAGGAAGTGACTTTCAGATAAGTGAAGCATATAGAACTCCAGCTAAACATAACCAAAATACACCTATACCCAAACATATAATAATCAAGATCCCAGAAATTCAACACAAAAACAGAATATTAAAAGTTGTTAGAGAAAAAAAAAAAAAAACAGATCACCTACAAAGGAAAACCCATCAGAATCATGACAGACTTCTCAACACAAACCATCAGGTCAAGAAGAGCTTGGAGTGAA
>RJWM01011821.1:0-58599 GCA_004363535.1 Dasyprocta punctata | reverse complement strand
CATCAGACAAAGGACTTCTATCTAAAACATACAAAGAATTAAAAGAAATCAGGCCCCTAAAATTCAAGGACCCAATCCAAAAATGGGCATCTGAGATGAATACACACTTCTCAGAGAAAGAAATACAAATGGCAAATAAATATATGAAAAAATGTTCAACATCAATGGTCATTTGGGAAATGCAAATTAAAACAACACTGAGATTCCATCTCACTCCAGAAAGAATGGCCAAGTTTAAAAAATCAAGCAACAACAAATGCTGGCGGGGATGTGGGGGAAAAGGAACTCTTCTGCACTGTTGGTGGGAGTGTAGACTGGTGCAACCACTGTGGAAGTCAGTGTGGAGATTCCTCAAGAAGCTAGGATTAGAGATCCCATTGGACCCAGCTATCCGTCTTCTGGTCATTTTCCCAGAAGAATTGAAAACATCATACCACGGTGATATCTGTGCACCCATGTTTATAGCAACCCAATTTGTAATAGCCAGATCTTGGAAACAACCCAAGTGTCCATCAATCAAAGAATGGATAAAAAAGATGTGGTATTTTTATACAATGGAGTACTACTCAGCTATAAAGAAAGATTGCATTGAGACTTTTATAAGCAAATGGTCATGACTTGAGACCATACTCATAAGTGAAATAAATCAAACCCACATATGTAAATACCGTATTGTCTCCCTAGTGTAAGAAACTGAAAAATTATATATGATCCAAAATCTATAATAAATACTATGGAAGGGTAAAAAACAGCTTGAAGAGCAAAAGTAACTGGGAAGGGAAAAGGGGGAAAGAGGGAAGGGAAAAGGAAAAGATATAAATCTGTATATATGTATATTTAAGATAACTAAAACGAATACACTGCTGAATATATTCGTTATTGAGAAAGAACAATTAATACTGATATGATTACATCAATTTTACATGTCTATATCTGTTAATGTAAACAACCATTTTAAAGATAATGATACACAATATTGCAACCATTGTCAAGTTTCTATTATCCTGTTTTGTAAACCTGAAATGTTACTGTTGTGCATTTACTCTAGTTGTTTGTCTGTTTTGTTTTTTTGTCTTTGTTATATATGTCTTTTTTCTCTTTTTGTCTTTGTTATATATGTCTTTTTTCTCTTTTTTTCTTTAAATAAAAACAACTCTAATGAAAATGCAAATAGTACTTAACAAAAAAAGTCTTCACTTCAATTGTCACTCCTAAGGCATCCTGCACACATACATGACAACAGCATGTTCCATCCACACATATTGCTTACACTGATGCACATGTGTTTTGCTTTCTTGGCCTTTTTGTAGGACACACTTGACATCTCAGTGATCTTGCTGTTTTGTCAGGAGGTTCTCATTATATTTAACAGGAACATAAGATATCAATAAAACAAAGTATTACATTCTTAATATATATTGTGCATTTAGAATAGACATCAACATTTTCATATCACCTGTGTACCTGCTTACAAAAACTAAAAAACATCAGAAATAACTTCCTATACGAAGCACAATGAAAATATCAATGGGAACTCTACAACAATTGCTTCAATTGCCACACCTAAGGCAGTCTTCACATATGAAAACTGCATGTTCCATGCACGTGTATCACTTACACTGACAGTACATGTGTTTAGCTTTCCTTTCCTATGTGCCAGTCTTGTCACCTCTCTTCTCTCCTTGATTTATTAGGAGCTCCCTACTATATTTGTCCAACTTGCACTTAGCAGGGATAGCAGTAAAATATCAGGATAGCAATAAAATACAGGATAGCAATAAAATATCAAATATGAGTACTTAGAATAGGCATCATTTTCATATCAATTGTTTACTTGCTTACAAAACCTACAAAGATAACATAAAAAATAAAAGTTATGTGAGGTACAATGTAACCACAGACGAAAGTCTACCATAGAAATAAGCTCTGCTTCAACTGTCATGCCCAAGGCAGTCTTCATACAAGACAACTACATGTTCATGCAGACATCTCACTTACACTGATTGCATGTGTGTTTTGTTTTCCTGACCTTTCTTGTAGGGGAAAGTTGACATCATTATGTTTTCCTGTTCTTGTTGCAGATCTTTGCGATGCTGCACCTGCCTGATCACCTGTCGCTCACCAGTGTGCTCCACAATTTTTTCGCATAGTTCACTGGGCAGAAACATTTTGTTTTTCCTCTGCTGTAAATGTTCTCCTGTGAGATCCAGTTCCAATCCTCTCAGAAAATTTTCATTGTAAACTATCAAACTACTTATGCCACATGTGTTTAGGATTGAGTAAAACACAACCATTGACCAATGCTTTGTGTTCAAGTGACCTCATAGTTACTTCATAACTCATCAACAACATGACTCTGCCTTTAGTTTTGTTGTTGCAAGTTTCCATCTCAGGCTTCCATTTTATCTAGGGATACCTATCAGTATTCCCATCATGGTGCAATGTTGACATCAGCAGTACCAGTTTATTTTTCTTTCCTATATACAGGATCAATGTTGTACCTTTCTGAAATCCAAAGATTGTGCTACACAATTCTCTGTTTTGAAATTGAAACATTTCATTTGGAACTTCTGCTTTGTTTCTGTGTACAGTTTCTGTGCTGGTCAACTTGTGCTCTGTTAGCAAATGGAACATCAATACGAAATCAACAATGGTTACCATAATGCCTCTTGTCTTCAAAATAGTTGCAGATACCTTCAGGCATAGTAAAAATTAAACAAAACAGAATAGAATAGAACCAATAAAAAGAAAACAATGAATGCAATAAAGGACTTCAAAACAAGATAAGAGTAAATCCAAAATGGCTACCATAATATATCTTGTTATCTTTGAAAGCTGCCCATGCCATCAGATATAATAAAGTCAAACAAAACAAAACAATAAAACCCAACCCAACAAAACAATGAAAATGATACAGAACTTCAAAACAAGGTGATAAGGAATTATTAATGGCTACCACCTTTAAAGAAGATCCCCCATGGATGCTACATTGTGTATTGTTATCCTCTGAGTAGATGATCAGACTACCAGCTATAGACCTGCAAAGTCAGTGAAACACTAAACACTAGAAGCGTTAAATTGTATTTTATCTCAATAGCCATCATTGCAGCCTGTGTTTTTGTGGATCAGCCAGTTGCTTATGGCAGGAGAGTTGGTGGGGGGATTGGGTCTTCCTCAACAGCCTCTTCATTAACAGCGAGCTCAGTAGGGGCAGATTTCAGCAGGGCAGCTCGAAGCTGCCACACAAACACATGGTGTGCCACACTGCTTCCCATATGTACAGTAGCTGTCATTTCCTGTGTCTTCACGTGACATCATTATCATTGATGCCCCACTGGGCTCTTCTCTAAAAACATTCTGTGTGCTATCTTTTTTTCTGCTCACATTTTGGAATCAAGCATGCAGAATCTTTGAGGGGTAGTGTTATGGTTTGTGTCTGGATATCCCCCCAAAGCCTCAAGCAGTCATGGTGGCAGGTTTCTAGAGTTTGTGATTGATTCATGGTCCAAGGCTGGGAATTATGGGTGTGAGTGCTGCGCCCACCCTAGGGTGGGTGTGGCCTACATAAAATATAAGGGACATAAAGAGTCTTTTCTGCCCACTCCTCCTTTTTTGCTCTTGCTGCTTTTGCTGTTTTCCACCACCATGCATGGTTGCCCTTGTGCCATGCCACTCTATCTCGGAGTCAGCTGATTAGAGACTGAAACCTCCACAAACTGTGAGCTAAATAAACCTTTCCTTCCCTAATTTTGGATGTCAGGTATTTTGTCTCAGCAACGAGAGAAAAGTAACCAACACAGATGGGATGTGTGGCAACATACCACCAGGATCAAGCCTTATTCACACTGTCAACTCAGGACCCCTCCTTGTTTCCAGGAGTCCACAGCTCAAGGATCCTCTTTTCCCAGATTTTCCCTGTGAGGAATGCATATCAGTCCCTCTGCACTTTCCTTTTGCAATCCTTGCTGCACAAAGTATATGGAAAAGGCTTAAAATTTTTAAAACTGAGAATTGAAAACCCTTGCAAGAAAACTTTCACAAGATGAATTTTCAAATACTTATGAATGACTCTAAAAAAAGAACAAACTGTGTTTAAATAATATTTCATGATCAGACACACAAACACTCATAAAAACTTTAAGGATGTAATGCTGAATCAATTTATAGTGGCAAGTATGAAACTTATCTTTGGCCTTGAACAAGTAATTTCACCTCCCTGATGTGTGTTTCCTCCTCTATAAAATGAAGAGGGTGGGTTAGATGATCCTGGCCAGCTTTCTAGCACTAATATGCTAGGAAATAAAAGTCAACTTAGAGATTAATTGGCTTTCTGAGCCTCAAGCAATTAATTACACTGCTGCTGCCCTTTAACGGACCCATCACAGAGGAAAATTAGATTCAACTCACAGATTTTAATCTTCACCAACTCATGTTGATTTTATGTCCACCATTATGTTTTTTTAGATTTGCAAATTAATGCTTTCTGGAAAAGGTTCAATAAGTTTTTGGGCAAGGAATTTGACCTGATAACCAAATTGCAATACCAAAGCCATTCATTCCCATTTTAAAGTCTCTGTGCTGCATTTCCCCTCTTAGATTCATAACTTCAGTAGGTACTACACCAGAGTTTTATAGAATTTATTTGGTTTTATCAACTTATTTTCCAATTTTGAAAGCACTAAAATATATCTGTGATCAGGAATTTTAATTTTGCCCACATCTACTTTAAACTAAGTCCTATATTTTTCTTATTTTTCTCAGTTTTCTGCACTCCCTTGCTCTACTTTTACTGTCCTTTGGTCAAAATTGAGTTCCTAGTATAAAAATACATTGCTTAATTTTCTAGAAAATTGTTTAGGAAATCCTAAAGTCAGTTGCAAATTCATTAGTAAGGAATGATTTTTATCCCCCTTTTAATGCTTATCTATTTAAACAGTGCTGGTATTTTCCTACTTTTAAATATTATAGGTCATAGCTACTTAAAATTTAAAGAATCAAATTTCACAACTTTTAGTTTAATGAATATTGACTGAGTCCCAATATCCAATTTCTACTTCTGTGTCATGTTCACTTGTATTGATGATTTCAATATTTTGGACATATTTTCTGAAATGTATTTCTGACATACAGAAAAGTATGGATAATAATGTGAGTGACCTTATATCCTTAACCTACAAAGGAAAATGGTGGAAGCCATTTTTGTGCACAAGTACACTTCTTTCTGTCCCCTTTCTCCCCCTACAGATAACACTATTCTATGTTTAAAGGTTTATCATTCCTGTTCATGACATTGTACTTTCAGTACCATGAAAAAGTCTCTAAAATAGATCTGATAATATTTTGCATGCTTTAACATGATTAATTGGGCTACAAGTACTTTTGCAAATTACTTTCAATTCCATATTATATTTTATATATTACTCTATAGCAATGGTGGCAAATGTATGGCACATATGTCGCTTTTCTTTTAATACAAAAGATGTTAACGTAGGAGTTGTATTTCTAAACTAACATTTCAGTATTCAGGCTTAATTGCACTGTTAGCACTTTGTGATGAAGAAGTGGATTTTGAATTATAATAATGGGCACCCATTAAAAGGTTTGCCATCACTGCTCTATAATTTTACAGGCACATCTACTTTTTTTCACTAGACTATGGCTTATAGTTTTACTTTTTCTAAGATGCCTTCTAAAGAACAGAAAATTTTAATTTAATGCCAAATGTATCAATTATTTCTTCTGTGTCTTATTCTTTTTCAATCTTATTTAGATAATCATTTTAAAATGTGAGATATACTTTTAATTCACTTAATGTGAGATATCTGCCCACTTTTAATATAGATATCCCTTGGAGATACTAGTGGTTTGTTTCCAGATCATAATAATAAAACAATATCGCAATAAGTTGAGTCATGAGAATTATTTCCATTTCCCAGTGCATATCAAGATTATGTTTATGTTGTAGTTCTTTAAGGATCGTAAACCATTGTTTAAAAATGATGCCTATGCATAAATTTTCATATACATTTTTCCTAAAAGTGTAAACGATTATGAGACTTCATCAAGTCGTAATCTTTTGTGGGTGGAGATTTTTGCCTCAATATTGATGGCTACTGACAGAAGTTCAGAGTGGGTGAAGTTCAGGGTGGCTGTGGGAATTTCTTTAAATGAGACAGTGTTTACCTTATTGATTGACTCTTCCTTCCATGAAAGTTTTCTCTGTAGTATGTGATGTTGTTTGATAGCATTTTACCCACAGTAGAACTTCTTTTCTGATGAGATTCAATCCTCTCAAACCTTTTTCAGCTAAGGTTATGTGACATTCCAAACACTTTGATGGCTTTGCAATAATGTTCACAAAATCCTCGCCAGGAGTAGATTTCATTTCAGAAACCACTGTCTTTGTTCGTCCGTAAGAAGTAACTCCTCACCCACAGTTCTATCATGAGGTGACAGCAATTCAGTTATCTCTTTGGACTCTACTTCTAATCTAGTTTTCTTGCTGTTTCTGCCACATCTACAGTTACTTCTCCACTGAAGTCTTGAACCCCTCAAAGTCATCCATGAAGATTTCCAAGCCCTTGCTTGTGTTGACCATTTTGACAACTTCCCATGAGTCAAAAATGTTCTTAATAGCATCTGCAATAGCAAACAATTCAACATTTTCAGTTTACTTTGTCTAGATCTAGCAGAGGGATCACTCTCTACTGATGTTGCTGGCTTATGAAATGTATTTCTTCACTTGATATCACCCAGAAGACCAAGAAGTGATGCAAAGTGTATTTCTTAAACAGTCTTGAAAGTAAAAATTACTCCTGATCTATGGATACCAGAGTAGATGTTTTAACAGTCATGAAAATAATATTAATTTTATTATATTCCTCTGTCAGAACTCTTAGGTGACCAGGTGCCTTAGCAATCAGCAATAATATTTTGAAAGGAATTTTTTTCTGAATATGTCACAACAGTGGGCTTAGAATTTTTAGTAAGTCATGTTTTAATAGATGTACTGCCGTCCAGATCTTGCTGTTCCATTTATAGAGGCCAAGCTGAGTAAATTTAACATAATTTTAGGATTTTTAGAATGGTGGCTTCAACTTAAATTTAATTGCTTCCTTCACCCTTACAAAGTGTCAGCCTATTCTTTGAAACTTCTAACCCAGGAACTGACTTCTTCTCTCTAGCTGTGAGAGTCCTGATGGCATCTTCCACTATAAGGTTATGTTGTCTACACTGGAAATCTATTCTTTAGTGTAACCACCTGCATCAATAATCTTAGCTAGATCTTCTGGATAACTTGCTGCAGCTTCTCTACCAGCATTTTCATTAGATACTGACAAGTTACTGTCAGGAGAATCTTATCAAGTAGATTTTTGCCAAAGGTGTATGAACATACTCATTTATTTATACCTTGCACTTTTATACTATGGAAATTACTTCTTTCCCTAAATCTCATAAACCAAGCTCTATTAGCCTCAAGATTTTCTTCTTTAACTTCTTTACCTCTCTTAGCCTTCATATAACTGAAGAGAATTAGACCTTTGCCTTGAGTCTCAGTCAATCTCTTATCAGCTCAAGCTGTAGACAGGTCCCCTTGAACCATGGGTGCAGAGGCCTCCAAGTGCCAGAATGAGCACTGTGGAACAAATCCCAGAGAACCAATTCCCTAGACAGCTATTCTCAAGCAGGGCACCCTGGAACTGTCTTATCAAACAAAAGTTTTCCAGTTTTTATACCCCTGAGTATGTGACAGGTGGGATCTTGCTGATTCTCCACATGCCCTCTATACATCTTTCCTATCATCTGATACAAAGTACTTGACTTCTACTTAATGCTAATTTTTTCAGGAACTATTCTATCCTGTAATCCAACTTTGCAGGTGCTTCCTTTTGGACAAACCTGAAAACTTTTTTTTTTTTTGTACCAGGAATTAAACTCAGGATTCTGTGCTTGCCAGGCAGGCGCTTATGCCACTGAGCTATATCCCCAGCCTGAAAACTTTTTAAGTGAGATTTTTGCTTCACATTTTCACTGTAGATTTTGCTATACACAGCAAGAGTGGGCATGGTTGTGTCTGCCTTTAACTCCAGCATTCAGGAGGCTGAGTCAGGAGGCTTGCTGTGTTTGAGGCTATCCTGGGCCACATAGTGAGTTCAAGGCAAACCTGAACTACATGGTGAGACCCTGTTTTTTAAAAAATGAATGAATGAATGAAGCAAGTAGTAGCTATACCATAGCATAAACATTGAGCTGTCTTGAAAATTTTCTCTGCCAGATTACCTAGTCTACCACCCCTAATCTCAGTCTTCCACAAAGTCTCAGGACATTGGCAAAATGTAGACAACTTAACATAACACACATGATCTCTAGTCCAACTGCCAATCAAGTACTTGTTTTCACCTGAAATCTCCCAAGCCTTGTCTTTACTGTCCACATTTCTATGAAAGTTCTGGTCTTTTGAGTTCCAACCAGACTCTCACAACAAGCTTGGCTTACAGTATTCTAGAGATTCTCTAGCTGGCATCTGCAACCATTTCCAAACCCCTCCAATGAACTATCTAAGGACTTCTAAAACACATATTCAGATATAGTCACAGGATCATAGTTCAGATCCATGTTTTTGCAGAAGGATAAACATGATAATGTATAATTTACTCTGACTTCAAGGACTAACCATGCCAGGGTAAGAAATCACTGTAGAAGGAGGGTCTTCCTTTTTTATATCCACTACTCAGCCTTGAGTTTTGAATATCACAGTCATCTGTCCTTATTGCTGCATGGACACAAGAATCCATTGTTTCTTTGTGTAGGCTGCCTCCATTTTATTTCCTACCTCTGAGTTATAGAACAATTATGCTTACTTAGGGCTCAACCAGCAGATCTTACATAGGCAAAACTATAATGGGAAGCCTGAATAATTAGTTCCTTCAACATCATCTAGGCTAAGGATTTGGTTATGTTTATTTATTTTAAAGAAAATTCAAGGGACTTGGATACAGATGAGTCTGCAGTATTAAAACAAATCAGATCTTACCTTTCTAATCAACCAAATGGCCACTGAAAATGGCTGAGAAGCAATTTCATAACCTAGAATTCTTCACAAAATGTTAAGTAGGAATAATAATGACAATCACATAAAAAACACCACCATTAGATTAATATGATAATAGTATACAATAGGAATAGAAAAGTTAAGTATTTCAGAAACACATCATTGACAAGAAAGAGTCCTCAACAGCAAAGCTGACTCAGTGGTGACTCTTAGTACATGATTCATGCAATTATCTTTCTTTTTTTTCTTTTTCTTTTTTTTTTTTTTTTTTTTTTTTGGTGGCACTGGGGATCAAACTCACAACCTTACAACTGGCAGGTGCTTAAGCACCAGGAAGGTGCTTAAGCCGCTGAACCAAACTCCAGGCCCTAGTTTTTTGAGGCAGGCTCATACTATGTAGCTCAGGCCGGCCTTGCACTCATGTTGTAGCCCAAGCCGGCCTCGAACTCACAACGCTTCTCCTACCTCAGCCTCCAGAGTGCTGTGATTAAAGGTGTGCACCACCACACCTGGCATCTTTCCATAAACACACAGAATAATGTTAACAACAAACACATGTAACATCAGTATGAAAATACAAGAGCTTACGAATGGTGTCTTCAATTCTATTTTTCTGAATTCTGAAAATGCTGTCAGTAGACAGCCCTGAGCTGCCTGGTAGCTCCAGAAATTACTGTTAGTCCCAGAGCACTCTCTCACCAGGGGTAGCTTGCATCAAATAATGGGCGGATGTGGACTGAAAATCTAGACTTAGAGGGAAGTAAATTCAGAGTGGTCATCCAGCTTTAAAAATCCTACAGGGATGAGACAAGGCCAAGGCCTCTGCTGAGACTGTGTTGAGCTCAGTTTTCCCCCTCTCTTTCCCTTCCACAAATGTAGAACCCAAGAGCAACTCAGTAATACATGTCCTACCTGCTGAGCTCTGCATCTGCTTCTTAAGGAATCCAAACTGCAAAGTCAGGACAATCAAACTCTTTGTTTCTAAAGTGTTATTAAAGATGTGCACATCTTGAAAATTACTTAGTAGCATATTATATTGTTAGAATATTTTTAAATTGTCTATTACAGAACTACTTTCCCTTGGAGCAGGTAAGGCTGGTTGAGTTGCTATAAGGGAAATAACAATCAGGAGGGAGAGGATCTTTTGAAATAGACTATCAAATTATCAAACCCCCATACTCAGGAAATTGCACTGGGTGCTGAATTGAAGTTACACAGAGGAGAGAGAAATTAAGAGGTTGCAGTTCTAATGGAATCTACACAAAGTTTTTTGTTAGGGCCTGTAACTATCAGCTTCCTATGGGTTAGGACTGATTTCCCCAAAGGACTCTTAAAAGAATTATTATGTGCTGAAAAAAATTAGTATGTACATTATCTGATTCTGTGTAATCCATCTCCTCTGCTCTTGATCTAGTCTCTCAGAAAAATCTTTTACTCCTGAACTTATAATAACCAATAGTAGTACAGGATGAGTATTTGAATGTTAGTAGGAAGTTTAGGAGAAAGTGAAAACTTTCAACATAAAGGCATAATTTTGAATGATCAATGGAAGAGTTCCAAATGCCATGACTAGGGAAAGAATAATTTAGAGCAGAGTCTACCCAGTCTCTGAGCCACACATTCTCCCAAAGCACCTCTAATAGAGTTTGTAATTAATTGTGCCTTGTGTTGAGATTACTCATTCAACTCACAGTGACACCTTGGCTGCTTCACTATCAGTTCGAATTTTGATGCAGGATTTAATAATTAACACAGAAGGTAATTACTGAGATCAGGTATCAGGTAATTACCAGGTATCAGAGGTACAGTAGTAAAAAAAAAAGAGTAGACAAGGTCCTTGCTTTTTACTGGAGGGACATAAAGAAATAAAGACATGCACAAACATTACCCTTTCAGATAATAAGAAACCCTAAGAGGTGCATAAGGCAAGGCTAAGGCAGAGGACAAGCAGGGTGGTAGTGGCTATTTTAGCTATGAAGGATGAGGTCAGTGAAGAGATTTTTGAAGAGGTTCACAGACTCCTGAATGTTGAATGTAAGCTGTGTGAAGACTTGAGTGGAAAAGCATCCTACACAAAGGCCACAGTCCGCACCCCACAAAAAGCTTATTTAACAAAGCACAACCACCAAAGGGGAGAAGGAGAGGTACAGTGAAGCAGTAGGCAGGGGCCAAAGCATGAAGAACTTGAAGACCGGAGGAAAGAATTTGGAATTTGTTCTCAGTAATAACAGGAAGCCACTGGAGGGTTTCTAAAGAGCGAGAAACATAACGTGATGTAGGTTTGTAAAGATCTCTGCAACTGTTGTACATAAAAGGCTTCAGGAGCAAGTATGAAGTTAGGTAAGGCAGTCAGAGGTGGTGGCAGTAGAACAGGTAAGGTGTGAGTGGTGGGGTTGGAGGTCATGTTTAGGTCCAGAACATATTTATTTATTTATTTATTTTTATTTAAGAGAAAATGGACACAGGAAAGAGAAACAAAAAGCAAAAGAGACAAACAACAACAAATCCGATACTATAACACTATAGGTTTACAAAATGAGAGGGTTGGAACTTGACAGTAGTTATAACATTGCGTATCACTACTCTCAAAGGGGTTGTTCAGATTAACAGATATAGACATGCAAAACTGATCCAGTCATATGAGTATTAACTGTTCTTTTTCAATAGATAATGCATTTAGTAATATAGTCATTTTTACTATCTTATGTACACCTTTTTATAAATTTATGTCTTTTTCCTTTTCCCTTCCTTCTTGTCTCCTTTCCCCTTGGAATACCGCTTGCTGTCTTTAAAATAACTGCCCATACCATCAGGCTTAATATAATCAAATAAAGTAGTTCAGAATAAAGCCAATAAAAAATAAAACAATGGCCACAGAAAAGAGAAACAAAAAGCTAAAGGGACCAACAAACAACAACAACAAATACGATACTGTAACATTATAGGTTTACAAAATGAGGTGGTTTGAGTTTGACAGTGTTTGTAATATTGTATATCGTTACCTTCAAAGGGGTTGCTCAAATGGACAGATATAGACATGTAAAATTGATCCAATCATATGAGTATCAACTGTTCTCTTTCAATAGTTAATGCATTTAGTAGTATAGTCATTTTGACCATCTTATGTATACCTACATATTAAGTCTGTGTCTTTTTCCTTTTCCCTTCCTTCCTTCCTCCTTTCCCCTTGTAATACCTCTTGTTATCTTCAAAATGACTGCCCATACCATCGGGCCTAATATAATCAAACAATATAGTACTGAATAAAACCAATAACAAACAAAACAATGGAAGCAATACATAGTAATACAATGTTGATTTCTATAATGCCTCATATTATCTTCTAAGCAGTTGCCTATATCATCTGTCATAATACAATCAAACAAACCAAAATAGGTTAAAATCACTCAAAACAGAACAATGAAAGCAATACAGGGGTTTCAATATCAATGAAAGCTATCTTAATATATTTTGTTATCTTTGGAATAGCTGTCTATGTCATCATATATAATAAAATTCGATGGGTCAAGATAGAATAAGATCTAACTATACAGCTCATTGAAGACATTACTGGACTCAAATCCTGATGATAGGTTATTCAATTGTCTGCCCCACTCGGTGATATCCCTCTGCCACTGTTTCTGGAGCTGTGGACTTTTTTTTTTATCTCTCTCTAAAATGTCCTTCAGTATTCTTTGTAGGGTTGGCTTGGTTGTCATAAATTCCTTTAGTCGTGGAAGTATTTTGTTTCTCCATTGATTTTGAAAGATAGTTTTGCAGGGTACATCAATCTGGGTTGGAAGTTGTTTTCTTTCAGGGTTTGAAATACTTCACTCCAAGGTCTTCTGGACCTGATGGTTTGTGTTGAGAAGTCTGTCGTGATTCTGATGGGTTTTCCTTTGTAGGGGATCTGTTTTTTTTTTTTTTCTCTAATAGCTCTTAATATTCTGTTTTTGTGTTGAATTTCTGGGATCTTGATTATTATATGTCTGGGTGTAGGTATATTTTGGTTATGTTTAGCTGGATTTCTATATGCTTCACTTATCTGAAAGTCTCTTCCTGTTCCCATGTTTGAAAAGTTTTCTGAAATTATTTCTGTAAATAGGCTTTTAATTTGATTTGTATTGACCCCTGCTTTTTCACTCACACCTTTAATTCTTAAGTTATGTTTCTTTGGGTTGTCTTGTGGCCATTGTATTGTTACTTCTAGGTTTCTTGTTATTTTTAAACCTGTCTTCAAGGTTTAAAAGTCCATCTTATTTTCCTTCAGGTGGTTTTGCCAACTTTCTTTGGATTTTTTGAATTCCTGGTAATCTCTTTGAATCTGTTTCATGTATTCTAAATCTTTTTTGTATTGTTCATTCCAGGTTTCCTTCATTTTCCTATGCTCCATTTTTTCATCTATGTCTCCTTTAGGGTTGCCTAGCAGATCTTTTATTATGGCTTTCATTTCTTCCTTTAGTGAGTCAGCATTTCTGCTCTAATCTCTTTTATGGCCTCTTGAAGTTGTTTCTTTGCTTTCGTTTCCATCACCTTAGAAACTTCAGTTGTGGGACTCCCGATCTCCTCTGCGTTTGCATCTCCTGGATTTGCTCTGCTTGAATTGGAGGCCGGAGACTGCCTCCTGCTTTTTTGTCTTGGTATTTTCCTTCGTTCCCCTAGGCGAATTGGTACTGGGGACCCAGGCACTCCCTACATTGGCCGTAACCTCTCCGAAGTGACACTGGTTCCTCCAGCTGGGGCAGACTATGGATATCTGATGGTTGTCACTGGAGGCGCTGTTACAGCACTATCCACTGCCTTTCCCCAGCCTGCCATGGTGCCACAATGGCTGGTGTGGTGTGTGTAGGGGCTGGCCGCCACCTGTGAACCTGTGCCAGTAAACCGGTCGCCCACGGACTCTCCGCAACACCCCTGTAGTGTGTGCGGAGCCGCGGCCTTCAGACCAAGCCTGTCACCTGCAGGGACCCTCCGAGGTGGCCCCCAGAATGTGCACAGGGACAGGTCTCAGCCTGAGTGACCTCTGCGGGTCCGTGCCCAGCCAGGAGTTCCCAGCCCAACTCCAAGATGTCTCCTCACCTATCTCCCCCTCACACGGGAGGGTGAGAACCTCCACTCACAGTTCTGCAGGTTGGCTCCACCTGTTCACTGTCGCCCTTCCCTGACGCCGTCTTGCAGGGCTGATGGCTCCAGGTTCGCAGCTGCTGCTGTCTCAGCTCTCGGACCGTGCATCCCCAGGTTCCAGGAACACCTTTCACAGAGAGGGTCCGGCTCCAGGCAGAGGCACCACCAGCCACCACTCTCCCCGTCTAAGTGCCTCTTTCCACTCTTTCTGTGGGCTTCAACTCTCGCTTTAGATTCTTCTTGGGTCCGAAGGACCTGCCTCCTTCCTTTTTATCCTCCCCCCATTGCTATATTCCAGCATCTAGATGGTATCTTTTAGAGAGGCCGTTTACCTTGCTGTTTACAGTTCCACCATCTTGGGAGGAGTCCCCAGAACATATTTAATAATAAAACTAATAGGACTTTTGAAAATGGCATAGAGATGAAGAGTGACAAAAAAGAGATGACTCAAAGTTGTCTTTGCCACACACTGGGGTGGATGACAGTACCATTAACTGAGACAGGAAACAAGAGTGAAAATAGAAACAAAGGAAAATCATAGAGTTGTGTCTGAACTCATAAACACTGTCTGTATCTCAAAGGAGGTCATAATTAGGCAGTTTGCAAGGACAAGTGTACAGTTCCAAGACTTTGGGGTTGGAAGAACAGAGCTACTCTTGTACTGATGAGGAGGCTCTTAAAACCCAGGGAACAAGGGCTAGAGCCAGAAAAGGGAAGAGATCAAGGCCGGAGCTTAAAGACCTTCTATATTCAGGGAAGCAGCTTACATTGGAATCACCAGAAGAGCATTAAACAAGTATTGAATCCACACTCCTCCCTCAGAGATTATGACTTAATGTATCTGTGGTTCAGTTTGAGTCTCAAGAGACTTTGAAGCTCCCTAAAGTGATTCTGATGCACAGTTAAGGTGCAGACCCAATGATTTTAAGGGTAAATATATTTGGAAATAGGGAGCTAAGCAAGAATAATTAGGTTGAATAAGATTATCAATCAGATAGAAATAACATCAGGAGAGTAATGTTCTGGAAGTTAAGTGAAGAAAGTGTTCTAGGAATGAAGTGTTCTCAAATGTTAGTGAGAAGTTAAAGTCAGAGGAGAGAGAAGGGCCTGGTGGGTGTGGGTGACCTAAACATGAAAAGTCACAATCAGTTGTAGGGATGAAAGATCGCATGGTATGGGTGAACGAGCAGATAGTGAAGAAATAGACCCTGCTGCTGTTCTCGTGTCCCCTCTACTCCAGGGCAGGACCACTCATGTCAAAGGTCCGAGCTTGGCATCGCTGGCTACCTCTTGTCCAGGGCTTTAGATACTTGGTGCCCCTCGGATAAAGCTATCTCAAGTACTTACTTCTTCAGGCAACAGGTAGTCCACAAACTCATTAACACATATTTAACACTTGGATGTGCTGGTTATTGTTAGGCAGTAGGGAGATAAATTGAAATAAGATATGTTTTCAGGTCTTATGGAATCTTCAGTTTATTAAAGAAAAGAGTTGCAAATAATTACCACACAATGGTCACCTCGATTCTGAATCAATGTCAATCTACTTTTCATTGTCCTTTCCACTAACCTAGTTTAGACTTTGAAAATGAATCATAATGCCCCAACCAGTTGTTCTGCATCTAGTCTTTCCTTTCTCTCTTATCTAGCTTAAACCTTGGGGCCAAATTCCTCCTATTTATGCCATTTGTCAATTAAGGAAGCATTAATTGAGCACTTACTTAATACAAAGGGAAATACAAGGTCTTTCCATAAGGTAGGGTCAATTTCTGATTTAAACACCCTCACTGTATAACCAATTAGAAGCTATCTTAGCAGTTGTCTAGTCCATGCATAAATTCCCTTTATGAATCTCTCTATGAATGGTAAGTGAAAAGTTGAATAAAAACTCATCCACCTTAAACACCTCTAAAGATGAAGAATTCATTTTTTTAAAGGACACAATGCATGTTCAAGAAACTGGAAATTTGTGTAAGTCTTGCCTTCAGTAGTGCTTCCAGCATGGTAGTCAGAGAGCAGCTTCATGACTGGCATTCAAAACCTGCCATAGTTTAGCCTTCAGCCATCCCAGTCTTAGCTTCTACAATTCTCTGTTCACTTTCTCTTCTCTGAAACACTTTCACACACAACCCTTTCCCCTTTTCCACACAGTCAAATCCCACACATCTTTTGAGGTCAGGTTTTGCAACCACTATTGAGTCTGGAAGTGTACGTCACTGAGACCCATGGGCTCTGTGTCTGCCTTCCAGGTGGCTGTCCACCTGGGGTGACTGGGGCATATGTCCTCTTTGTCACACCTCACTGAGATGCCCATGACACTTGGGGCCATCTCTTGGATGCCTCTGTCTCCTCCATGGCAGGCAGCACTTGGCTAAAAAGTTTTACTAGGTATGTGTGAAATGATCAGCACATCAATTCTCTTACTTTGTTTCCCATTTTGTAACAGGAAGAAGTTATATTAACATGCTCTCTAACTTTAATATTGTGATTCCGAAATTGGAACTATTGCATGACATACACAGATTATTTATTTTGAAGATACAGTTGCCACATTCAAATTCGTGAAGTGGTCCATATTTTTTACAAAAGATATAATTGTGATTTGAGGTTGGAGAGGGGGAGACAATACACAAGAAACAATTCACTTAAAAATCTAATGTAATCATATGTTAGTTGTAATTCACAGCAAATAGCCAAGTGGCTCGTAGATGGATGAGATGCACGAAGTGTTAAAAAGAATGAGTCTTCACTGAGCAAGGCTTTGTGGTCTCAGTTGAGAGCGTGCGCAAATCCTGAGCATTTTAAAATGAAGAACAAATGCTGAGCAGAGAACACTAGGGGGAGCTAGGGCCTTGATCTGGACGGGCTGCTTTTCTGGCTCAATTAGCCTGGGTTTCACTGATTCCGAAACACTTGCGTAGTAGATTGAACTACATAATCTTTATCACACATTCAAACGCTTCTAGAGAACAATCAATAAAATGCAAACTATTTTGAGTCTATTTTTAGTTTTGACTGGTGCTAAATCTCTGCGGAGGAGATACATATTAAATACTTAACATTTGTGCATTTCACGTTGTTTTTTGCCAAATAGTATGTCCTGAACCTTAACCGTGAGCTAATCTAAAACACTGAACAACCCTGCAGGGGATGAAAGAACACAAGGATGGGGGAAACCTGTTCTGTGCACCTCCCCATCACCCACTCAGACTGGCGTAGGGCTGGCCTAGGACCCACTGTTCCCGGAGCACCAGGCTGTGGAGGCCCGCAGCACTTCCTGCGCTTGCCAGTACCACGCCTCTGGGACCAAGATGCAGAGGCAAAGAGCGAGCGAGGAGAGGCCGAACTCAGCCTTTTATACGGGCCTTAACCTGGCCCCACCCTCGCAACCCAAATAGTTCCCTTTAGTCCCACCTCCCCACACCGCAGCCTCGGGGATCAAGGTTCCAATAGGTGAACTTTGGGGGACACACTCCAGATACCACACTCAGTACAGAGCACACCACAACCCCTTGTCGCATGTGAGTTGGGTCTGGTTTTGAGTTGGATTTAATACTTGATAAAGGTCAAAGTGCATCCCCATGTGTATACTCTTTCCTCATCTCCACAGATCAAGACATTCAAACTTGAGTTCTGGTCCCACCATCGTTACAAAGCCACTCTGCATTCAGCTGACCTGTTGCCTCCCTCGCTGAGATCCTTCAGGCTTTATTTTTTGCCTTCCTATGTGTACTCTTTCGGTGATTGGTGCACGGTCCTCTTTTTCATGCCTCTCTGGGTCCATCTGTTGGACATTTATGTCTCTGCGTAGAACCTTTAAGAGGTGGAGTTTAGTTTAGGTCATTTGGAGTGTGCCCTTGAAAAGAATTTCTGTAGATCAGTGGGACACCAGTTAGTTCCCACAGGAGTGAGCTGTGATAAAAGGTGACCTGAGCCTGCCCTGCCCTCCAGCTCCCTGTCCTGCCATGTGATCTCTCCCACTCACGTGTTCCTGATGGATTCCACCCCTGACACAGCCAAGGGACCCTCACCAGAACCAAACCAATGGCACTGCCCAGTCTTGGATTATCAGCCTCCAGAACGGTGAGTCAAATAAACTCTTATCTTTGTAAAGTACCCAGCTCCAAGTATTTTGTTGTGGCAACTTAGAATGGATAACTACATCTGGTTTAATAGGAGTGAGGTCATGGGCTCCCAAGTTTCAGGGGTAAGTTTTCTGCTTTAGCTGTCAACATGACCTAGAGTGGGAATGGCGTGCCTGGAAACTAGTCTTGGGCCCCGTGTAGCCTTTAATCCAGACTGAACAATTGCTGTGGATAACATGGCCTGCAATTCAAACAAAGCACACTCAGCTCAGCACACAGGCTGGCAGCATAACTGTGGAGTACTTTATGGCTTCTCAAGGAGCCTCACATGTTTTTCCTCCCATGAGGATCGTTTTCTTCCCTATATATATCTTTACTTCAGAACACCTGGCATAGAGCTTGACGTGCAGAAAACACCCTAAAAATGATGCTGAATCCCCAGGGAGACTCAAGTCTAATACAGACTTAAAAGTGTGGTGTGACACAATCATAAAAGTAGAGATCCTCTGTCTCATTTCAAAATAGTAAATCTGAAAGCCCATCTTCTGGAACAGCTTTGTATTCACTGAGATGCCCGCGTCAACAACCCTGCTTATCAGACTCTGTCATGCCTGTGTGGAAGCGACTCTCTGAAATCTATTTATTATAAGGAGCTCAGTCGTGTGCTCAGCTCACAACCCGTTTATCAGGATGAAGGATGCTCTCTAGAGAGGGGAGACAGCAGGATGGGCTGAGCTTGGCTGACAGTCTGCCCTGTGGAGACTGATTTTAACGAAGCACACAATAAACAAGAAGATGAAAAGTTTGCAAAAATCAGTGGCAAGTTCTGAGTTCACCTCTGTGTTGGAAATGAAGGGTTCTCTGTACCGCTGAGAGCTGTCTCTGACTCTAGATGGGGGCATCTGTTTGTCACTAAGATCTCAGACCATCCAAATCAGCCTCTGTGTGAGGAATGGAAAGTTTTAGTTTACATCCTTGCATTTTGTTTGAATCTACCCTCACTTTTTTAGAGTAAGGTTGGGTTTATTAAAGAGTTTGAGAAAATATTTAACAGACTAAAATTTTTTAATGACACACAGGAATTAAATAGTGTAATATTGCTGTAGTATACATTCCCTCCACCTTGCTCTGAGAAATCACACTTCCTCAGCCACCCGTGGCAGGAAGGTGGCCAGCCCTGTGGGAATCTCTCACAGAAGGACTAATTTCCTGAAATAAAATAGCAAAAACCAAAACTAGGCTTCTTCATAAAATAATGCCACTTCCATAGGAACTTAATGGCAATCAGACATTTCACTGTTATTTCAGTTCTTTATTCCATACATAAATTCTTTTTCAATAAGTACAAAGAAAGCTCAGTACAAAGCAGCCATCTTTTGTAGATGACAGTTTCATTCAGAGGACCCAAATGAGGATTTTTTTTATTGTAATTTTTTTCAGAAACATAGATATTACTAAAAGTGGGAGCAAGGTCTTGATTTGATATAGTATATGCTTTAGTCTTTAGTCAAACTGTATAAACAATATGTGTGTCTGTGTAAGTCTATGAATGTTTTATTGAGTGAATATAATTGGTTTGGTAGCATGGTCCCAGTAGATGGCACTCTGATTTAAATTGACTTTCCACCTTCCCTGCTGTGCAGCAGTTTGTTCTTTGCAATATAACTGTAAGCAGAACAGTATATAGCTAAGATGTTCCCAAGTGAAGACCTATGACAATGCAAAAGTAACTTAAACTAGTATTTGCAAACTATTTCATGAAAATTGAGAAATGTAAATTAAAACAATGCTGAGATTCTATTTTACTCCAGATAGAATGGCCATCATCAAGAAATCAAATGATAACAAATGCTGGAGAGACTGCAAGGAAAAAAGCCTTCTACATTGTTGGCAGGAATGGAAATAGTACAACTATTATGGAAATCAGTGTGAAGATTCCTCAAAAATTAAAACTAGAGGTTCAACTTGACCCAGCTATTCCCCTTCTGGGTACATTCCTGAAGAGTTAAACACATCATATTCAGTGATACATGCATACCTATGTCTATAAAAGCACAATTCATATAGCTAACTCTTGGAAGTGGCCTATATGTCCATCATCAAGGAATGGATAAAGAAAATATGGTATTGGAACAGCCAGATCCAAGCCTCTCCCCATGAATCAGCACCATCCACAGAGTGGGGACAGAAAGAACAAGGCCACACCAGCAAGCAAGCCCAGTCTGGGAACCAGCACCATGCGTGGGCCTTTGCCAGACTGGGAACAGCCAGATCCAAGCCTCTCCCTGTGAGTCAGTGCTGTCCATGAACTGGGGGCAGAGAGAACAAGGCCATACCAGGAAGCAAATATAGTTGGGGAACCAGCGCCATGTGCAGGCTGCCACCAGACTGGGAACAGCCAGACCCCAGCCCCTTCCAGTGAATGGGCTGGCAAACAAGAAGTACCAATCCAACCACATGCACACACACACACACACACACACACACACACTGGCCTGTAAGCATCTGGCTTGTCCAGAGAAACACAGGCTGTGATGATAGCTATGGAGGTGAAATGCAATTGGATGCCTGTGGTGCTCTGGTGTTTCACTGACATTGCAGGCCTAGGGCCACTGGTATGATCCTCTGTTCAGAGGATAGCAGTACACAGTGTGGCATCTAGGAGGGATCTCCTCCTGAGGGTTGTAGCCATTATTGATTCCCTATGGTCTTGTTTTGAAGTCCTATATCATTTCCATTGTTTTGTTGGGTTGTGTTTTACTCCCTCTTGTTTTGGTTAATTATGATAAATCCGATGGCAGGAGCAGTTATTTCAAAGAAAGCAAGATATATTATGGTAACAATTTTGGATATACTATTGCTTTGTTTTGAAGTCCTTTATTGCATTCATTATTTTGTTTTTATTGTTTCTATTCTGTTCTGTTTGATTTTTACTATGTCCAAAGTTATCTGCAGCTATTTTGAAGACATCAAAAGGCATTATGGTAACTACTGCTGATTTCATAATGTTTTGAAATCCTGTATCTCTCACACTGGTTTGTTTTGATTGGTTTTATTCTGTTTTATCCTCTTTAAAATGAAATTTAAAAAAAGAAAATACATTATCATACAATGGAATACTACTCTGCTGTAAAGAAAGATAAAGTTGAGTCATTTGTGGGAAAATGGATGCACCTTAAGACCATAATGTTAAAGGAAATACATCAGATCCACAAGCTTAAATAGTCTTGATTTCCCCTATATAAGAAACCCAAAATTTAAATAAAGAGTATAACAAAAGATAGATAATAGGGGATGGGGAGACAGATCTTTCTCAAAAGGGAAAAGGATCACGAGATGAAGGGAGGAGGTGGGAAAGGAGGGAGTGGGAGGGGAGGGAAAGGGCATGGAAAAAGGAGTTAAGAGGTGTTATGTACAGGTGCCAGCTCCATGCAAGGAATGTAAACATTATGTACTGCAAACTCAAACTAATTAAAAAGGTTTTAAATGTCGACATGTACATAGTTATAATACATGGTCACAGCAGAGCAGTCAGAATGCCTGGAGCCAGATGGGAGTAGTTGAAAACTCCTTTATGGAAAGGTCCATAAGTAGATGGTTTAGAACAGAACAGAACAGAATGGAATGGAACCGAACGGAACAGAACAGAACAGAACAGAAGGGACATGAGGTAGCAAGGAGCATGTATTCCAGGTAGATGTGATTGGACAAAGGGTTTTTGGAAGCCAGAGCAGTATGTGTGAGGAAGATGTAACAGTCCATGTCTACTTTGAGGAAGTCATCTAAGACAGGCTTATAGTCAATAGCCAGGGTTCAGATAATGAGAAAAAGTAGAGAGGGTGGGCAAGAGAAATACTAGTTTTGCAAAAACAAAGAAATAAAACATGGTCAGCTAATGGTATGCCTTGCTTCCAACTTTGCTCTTGATTAGCAGGAAGTACAATTCGAATCAGTCAAATGAGTCAACATTTTTCATTTTTAAGTTTTATATAAATGTTAAGTATTTACATTAAACTTATTCATTTTATTTTAAGATAGAGTCTCACTAAATTGCTGAAGCTGGCCTTGAAATTGAGATTCTTTTGCTTCCACCTCCCAAATAGGTGAAAATACAAGTGTGTACCCATACATTTATATTCTACATTATGTAATTCTGGAGCTGGTTCAATTCATATCAGTCAAATGTAAATACAGAGTTTTCTACCTAAATGTAGAGCTCTGAACCAAATATCTCCAACGCTTCCAAAAAGCCATTATTTAGATTTAATTTGTTGTTACCTTAATAAATAATTTCCTAACCTTCTAGCTGCCTTCTGCAAATTTTGTGTGTGGTTTATTTTGCCTAAACTTAGAATAACAGAAAAAGAAAGAAATGTATCTGTGACCAGGATTTACCTTGTACTTATTTTTAGAGCATTTGAGGCAATGCAGGAATCTTAACTGGTATTGTACTTTCTCATGCAAATTCAAAGTTAAAGCAGGAAGGTGTTGTTTTAAATAATTCAGCACAAACTGTACTAAATGAACAGTTAGTGAAGTCTCTTTAAGGTCTCAAGTACAGTGAAGCATTTATGGGAACCATGTTGCTTAATCTACAGAAAGTGATTTCCACTCACCATATGTTACCAAGACCATCATTAAACTCATAATTTATTATGAAGATGAGGCTTTAAAACTCTGTGCTGAAGCCCCAGGACCTGGAACACTGGCTAGGTCAGCACTTTGTGGTTTTAAGCAGTAATATGCCTTGGGTAAGAAAAAAAATGAGGTTCATTAATTCATGAAGTGCCTTAAACACAGAAATTTTGTACTTTTTAATTTATCTTTTAGAAAGAGGAAAAACATTCGTAAACAAATAAGTTAAATATGTAATTGGTTAGTTCTCCTTAAGAATGTTACTGTCTCCCTGAGATTTAAATGGATCTTCCCAATTAGCTGTCTTACAGGGCTTTGAGATTTGCTAAGGAAGGGGTTTGCAAGAAGACTGGGGATTAAGACCCTGACCCAGTTCTTCAACTCAGTCAGTCATTCTGAGTGTGTTGGTGCTGCTGCCTTTGTTCTGCAGGGTTGTTGGCCTGCTATTTGCAGATAGTCAGTGGGTCACATTCCTTGAATATGAAAATGCATGTACTACTCAACTAAGTTCGTGCGACCAGAGGAATGAATCCAGTGGAGTGAAGGGGTAAAACATTAATCTAGAAAATAGAAGGACAGAGGGTTATAGAAGGCTGTGGATACCCAGGACTTGGGTCTTTTAGAAGCAGACCTTGGACTAAAGCCACACACACACACACACACACACACACACTCCCAGTAATTTATTACATATTTGTCAAAGCAGTCAGAGCAGTTACAGATTAAAATTTTTATTTCCAACCATAATCCACAAAAAGAATCATGTAACTCCTAAAATATTTGTGTTATTGCTGTTTCATGCTCATTCTAGAATTTGAGAGTTTGCCTTCAGCTGTACCTTAGTATAAAAGAAAGCATACTAAAAGTAGTTGGCATAAAGCCATCACCTTGTTCATTTGCTCTCTTTCACTGTAAGACAATAAAGGAATTAAATGATGTCTTATTTGGTTTTATACATTTGCATACTTAACTGGATGCTTCCCAGCTAAGTAAATTGGGCCTGATCACACAGAGCAGTAGTGACTGAATATCTAAAATTTTTCATTGTATAAATTCTTTTTGGCTGTGGGTTATTGGCAATTTTTGACTATTATATCAGTAATATGTTGTAGAATAGATAAAGCAAATAACATAAGTATATGCTACTTGCAAAAAATTATATATGTTATTTATGTTTCTAAATACATGAAACAACAATATATAAGCCGGGCGTGGTGGCGCACGCCTTTAATCCCAGCACTCGGGAGGCTGAGGTAGGAGTGTTGTGAGTTCGAGGCCGGCTTGGGCTACAAAGCGAGTGCAAGACTAGCCTGAGCTACATAGTGTGACCCTGCCTCAAAAAACGAGGGCCGGGAGTTCGGCTCAGTGGCTTAAGTGCCTGCCCTGGCAGGTACAAGGTTCTGAGTTCGATCCCTGGTGCCGCAAAAAAAAATAAAAATAAAAAAATAAAAATAAAAAAAATAAAACAACAATATACCTCACACATAAAGACCAACATGTCACCATCCCATGAGTATGTGTTAAATTGTATTAACACTTAATAGCCAAAACCTAATATCCCTGGGCCTTTCTTTTGTTTGATTACCTAGATACTTTTGTTTTTGTTTGTTTTTACAAAGCTCACTTCCCAAAATATTTCTGAGAACCTCGAGAACACTCACTTGCATTAAAAAAAAACAAACAATTAGTCTTACCCTCAACCACTCCATTAGCATGTAACCCTCATCTACCTTTCTGGTAAATTTGATATTAGTTCACACTAAACAGGAACCATTACCAAAATAAATGTTCCAACTTAGGTCCTCACTCCTGCTGACTTCAGCAGAGAGCTTTCTTGTTTTGTCCAGGCAGCAGCAGCATAGAGGTGACAGCGAAGCATCCCTCTCTGCGTTTCCATGATGTCCAGGACATCCCAAGCAAAGCACACACACTTACACACTCACATGCACACATATGCACACACGCACGCTCTCTTTCTCAAGGCCATATGCTTCCCATGATTAAGAAAGTGGACCAACTTTTTAAATTCTCCAGCCACTGTGCAGAGGCACCCAGCAAAGTCTCATCTGCTTTCATCATTCATTCTCCACTCTTCTCACAATTTTAAATAAAATGCACTCTGTAGAAGGAGGAAGTTCTTAGCACAGTGAACTCAGATTAGATAAGAGCATTTTTTAAAAATCTCACTCCACTATCACCCAGCCCAGGGCCCATCTTGTTTCATTGTTACTGAAAACTGGCTTATGAAATTTTGTATCAAAATGATCAGCTCTGGTTGGTACCAAAAAAAATAAAAAATCATATAAAGAATACGTAAATACCAAAATTAAGAATTTGAGTCTACCTGCTTATACCTACTGTCATCTAAATATGTACACACATCAGCCTCATATTAGGACACTGAGAAAGTCACAATAAATTCCGAAGAATCAGATGATGTGCTACTACCAGACCACAGGCAATAAAATAAGAAATCAATGATAAGAAAAGAAAATTTAAATGTACATGTCCAGAAATTTTAGAACATACCCAGACTGTTTAAGGAGGAAACTTAAAATTAAATGGTACTTAGACTATGTCAGTGAAAACTTGCAGTACACAAAAAATCACTATGTAGAAGGAAAATTGTAGCTTTAAAAGAAAACAAACCTCTTTCTGTCAGAAAACAGGAGGTATTTCCAGGATACCGGGGTACAGAGAAGCTGTGGCAGCTACCGGGAAGCCAAAGGCTGGACATGGTGGTTACAGGACTGCACGCTCTCAGGTCAGAACACAAGTCACGCATCTACCAGCCACCAGCAGGAGAGTTCTGCTCCTGAAGGAATTCAGGCACTTCCAGAAAGCGAGATGGACTCCTGACCTGATAACCAAAGAACAGCTAACTCGCGGGCTTCTGGGAAGCAAAGCTCAGTCTCTAGAACTCCTACAACCAGAAAGAGGAAGAGCAGGACGGCGGGCTTAGCAGCAGAGATAACTGCACCGTCTGCCAACGATGGAAACTTCCCTGAAGCAGAGTCATGTTGTTCCTCGGTGTATGAGGTCCAGGAACCTCTTTGCAGAATAACTAGAAGGCAGATCATAACTGCACCCATTCCAGTGTCCACTGTAAGAAAAAAGCAAAACATAACACCACTAAATGAGTCTGTTGCTGAGGAAGTGTTTTTGAACTTCTTATTTTATTAGTGCATTTTAGGAATACATAATGATAACATGTATCATAGGGAGCTTTCTTCTTTTTTCCCATTCTCCTACCTTCTCTACCACACTTTCTCCCTCTTCATTTTCAAAAACTTTGCTTCCATTCTTTCCTTTTTAAAAATTGTCCCTTCTTTCCTTTCCTTCTCCCTTGTTCACCTTCTCTTTGAACATTCTCTTCCCATTTCCCAATACCTATAATACATTTTGGTCCTTATTTACACTTTCAGTTTCTCAACCAGAGACATCATGTGATAATTGAACATGTGTGTCTGATTTATTTCATTTAAGAATATGTTCTCAAGATGCATCCATTGACCCATAAATGTCTCAAACTTCTCTTTTTTATGGCACAGTAGTACTCCACTATAAAAAAAACTACATCTGGCCATTCATGGGCTGCAGGGAAGAGACCCAGACACCAGCCCCTTCCTGGGAGCTGGCACCATGTGCAGGCTGTGGGAAGGAGGACCAGACACCACCTCCTTACTGTGAGTCAGCACCATTCATGGGCCATGAGGAGGAGAACCAGATGCCAGCCCCTTCCAGCACATGTGCTGGGAGACAAGAAGAGTCAAGATCAGCATGGCTGATCCAGAGAAACACAGGCTGAGATGATAGCTATTGAAGTAAAATACAACTTAATTCTTGTAGTGTTGTGTTTCATTGACTGGCTTAAAGCTGATAGTCTGATCATCTAAACAATACACAATATCGCATCTATGGGGTATCTTGTCAAGGTGGTAGCCATTGTTAATTCCCTATTATCTTGTTTTAAAGTCCTGTATCATTTTCATTGTTTGGTTTGGTTTTATTCTGTTTTGTCTTGCTCAATTTTATTATATTTGATGGCATGGGCAGCTATTTCAAAGATAACAAAATATATTATGGTAGCCATTTCGGATTTACTATTATCTTGTTTTGAAGTCCTGTGTTGTTGTTGTTTTGTTTTAATTTGCTGCTCTATTCTGTTCTGTTTTGTTTGATTTTCCTGTGTCAATGGAATGGGCAGCTATTTTGAAGACAACAAGAGGCATTATGGTAGCCACTGTTGATTTCTTATTATCTTGTTTTGAAATCCTGTATCACCTACACTGTTTTATTTTGATTGGTTTTATTCTGTTTTATTTTGCTTGCTTTTATTCTCTTTAAAATAAAAAAATTATTTTAAAAAAAACTACATCTTCTTTACCCATTCATCAGTTAATGGGCATTTGGGCTGTTTCCAAGATTTAGCTATTGCAAGCTGTGGTGCAGTCAACGTGGGTGTGCACGTATACCTGTGGTATGATGCTTTTAATTCTTTTGGGAAGACACCAAGAAGCAGAATAGCTAGGTTGAATGAATCACTAATTTCAGATTTTTAAAGAATCTCCACACTGATTTTCACAGTGCTTTCACCAGTTTACACTCCCATCAATAGTGGAGAAACATTCCTTTTTCCCCACAACCTCAACAGCATTTGTTAATGGTTGACTTCATGATAATAGCCATTCTTTGTGGGGAGAGAGAGAATCTCAGCATTGTTTTAATTTACATATCTAGAATGACCAGTGATGTTGAAAATTTTCACATATATTTATCTGCATTTCTACTTCTTCATTGGAGAAATATCTATTCATTTCAGATGCCCATTTTGGATTGGTCGGTTAAATTTGGGGGTATGACTTTTTGGAGTTCTTTTTCTATGGTAAATATTAGTCCTTTGTCTGAGCAAGAACTGGCAGCATTTATTTCCCACACTGTGGGTTGTCTCTTCACTCCATTGGTGATTCCTTTTGCTGTTAATAAAAGCTTTTTAAAAAATAATGTCTCAGTTTTTGATTCTTTGTGATAGTTCCTGCAAAACTGAGGTTTTGTTCAAGAAGTCTTTGCCTACACTTATGTCTTCAAGAGTTCTACCTATTCTCTGTTCCAGAAGAGTTAATGCTTCTATTTTAATATTTAGGTCTTTGATCCATTTCAACTTTTGTTAGTGCATGGTGAAAGATATTCATGTAGTTTTAATCTTTGGAGTGTGGAAAGCACGCTTTTCAAGTACCATTTGCTTTGTCTTGTTTTGTTTTTGAGACAGGGTCTTGCTATGTAGTTTGGGCTAGCCTTTAACTCATTATGTAACCCAGAATTTCTCAAACTCACAGCAATCCCCCTGCCTCAACCTTGTGAGTACTGGGATTACAGACAGCACCATTTATTAAAGAGACTATCTTTCTTCCAGTGAAGGTATTTGGCTCCTTTGTCAAAGATAAGGTGACTGACTGTGTTTGGAGTTGTTTCTATATCTTCTAATCTGTTCCATTGATCCTCAAGTCTGTTTTTTTTTCCAGTACCATGATATTTTTTTTTAACACAGTAGCTTTGTAGTGTAATTTAAAGTAAGGAATTGTGATGTTTCCTGCCTTGCCTTTGTTGCTCAGAGTTGTTTTTGCTATTCTCAGTCGCTTCTCATTCCAAATGAATTTTGGAATTATTTTCTCTAATTCTGGAGATATGTTATTAGAATTTTTATTGGCATTGCATTGAATCCATATAAAAGGGAATGTTTCCATTTTCTGATATCCTGTTCACTCTCCTTTTTCAGAGTATTGTAGTAAAGCTCTTCAATTTCCTTCATTAAATTGATTCGTTAGTATTTCATTTTTGGGGATGGTATTTTGAAAGATGTTTCCCTAATTTCTCTCTCAATGAGTTTGTTATTCATATACAGGAAGGCTATTGATTTTTGAGTGCTGACTTTGTATCCAGCTATGCTAATGAATGTGGTTATTAAATCTAGAAGTCTTTTGGTGAAGTGTTTGGAGTCTTTTACGTGGAGTATCAGAGTATCATGTCATCCACAAATAATGATAATTTAGCATTTTGCTTACCTATCTTTGTTCCTTTTATTTCTTCCTTTTGCCTAATTGCACTGGCTAATGTTTCCAGAGATTATATTAAATAAGAGTGGTGACAGTGGACAGCCTTGTCTTCTTCCTGATTTTAAAGTGAAAGCTTTCAGTTTTTATCCAGTTAGTATGATGTTGACTGTTTGCTTGTCATAGATGGGTTTTATCAGGTTGAGATAAAGAGAGGCTGAGGTAGGTGGAGTGCTGTGAGTTCAAGGCTGGCTTGGGCTACTATGTGAGCAAGGTTGGCCTGAACTACATAGTGTGACCCTGTCTCAAAAAAAATAGGGCGAGGAGTTTGGCTCAGTGGCTTAAGTGCCTGCCTGGCAGGCATAAGGTTGTGAGTTTGATCCCTGGTACTAAAAAAAAACCCAAACAAACAAAAACAAAAACAAAAAAACAGATTGAGATAAAGACTATCTATTCCAATTGTCTGTGGGGTTTTTATTGTGAATGGGTGTTGGACTTTGTCAAAGGCTTTCTCTGCATCTATTAAAATGATTATATGGGGGCCAGAAATATAGCTCAGTGCCACAGCGCCTGCCTGGCAAGCACAAGGTCATGAGTCCAGTTCCTGGTATGAAAAAATTAAAGGTGATAATATGGTTTTTGCGCCTGGTTCTGTCAATATTGTGTATTGCATTTATTGATTTGTATATGTTGAATCAGCTCTGCATCCCTTGGATGAATCCTACTTGGTCATGGTGAATAATCTTCTTGATGATTTGCCTTCTGTTTGCCAGTATCTTATTGAGGATTTTGCATCTATGCTTGTTAGGGAAATTGACCTATAATTCTTTTTTTTTTTGTTAGATCCTTCTGTGATTTTGATATTAGGGTAATACTTGCTTCCAGGAATGAATTTTGGATTATTGCTTACATTTCAACTTCATTAAAGAGTTTGAGAAGCAGTGGCAGGCCTTCTCTAGATTGCTTACAGATTCAGCAGTGAATCCATCAGAACCTAGCCTTTTTTGTTGGTAGGATTTTAATTACATCTTCAACTTCATTGATTGATTTTTTTCTTTAAGAGAATAAGGACACAGAAAAGAAAAACAAAAAGCAAAAGAGACAAACAACAACAAATCCAATACAATAACATTATAGGTTTACAAAACAAGATGATAGGAATTTGATAATGGTTGTAATATTGCATATTGTTACCTTCAAAGGGGTTATTTAGATTAACAGATATAGACATGTAAAACCGATCTAATCATGAGTATTAACTGTTCTTTTTCAATAACATACTTTTAGTAGTATAGTCATTTTAGCTATCTTACGTATACATATATACACATTTACGTCTTTTCCTTTTCCCCTCCTTTTTTCCTCCTTCCCCCTTATAATACCTCTTGTTATCTTCAAAATAACTGCCCATACCATCGGCATAATATAATCAAACAAAATAGTACAGAATAAAACCAATAAAAACAAAACAATGGAAGCAATATAGGACTTCAAAACAATGGTAAAACAAAAGTGGTTACCATAGTGCCTCTTGTTATCTTCTAAGCAGTTGCCTATATCATCAGTCATAATACAATCAAACAAATCAAAATAGAATAAAATCACTGAAAACAAAACAATGAAAGCAATACAGGGATTCAAAACAAGGTGATCGGATGTCAGTAATGGCTACTATAGTGTATTTTGTTATCTTTGAAATAACTGTCCATGCCATCAAATATAATAAAATTAGACAAACTGAAATAGAATAAAACCAAACTAAACAGAACAATGAAAACAATGCAGGACTCAAATTACAATAATAGATTAACAATAGCCACTGCCTTCCCTTTTTAGACACTTCCTCCCCTTTCATTGATTGATATTGATTTAGTTAGAATTTTTATATCTTCTTGATTCCATTTTGGTAATTCATGTGTATCTAGGAATCTGCCCATTTCATTTGTGTTTTCCATCTTATTGGAATGCATGTCTTTGCAGTAAGCATTGATGATGTTCTGGATTTCTGCAGGATCTGTTGTGATTTCAGCCTTTTCATTCCTAATTGTATAGATTTGAGTGTTTCCTTTTTTGATAAGGTTGGCTAAGAATTCATCTATATAATTTAATCTTTCAAAGAACAAACTCTGATTCATTGGTTCTTTGTATTGTTTTCTTATACTCCACTGCGTTAACTTCTGCTCTGATCTTTATTATTTCCTCCCTCATATGAGCTTTGGGCTTGACTTGCTCTTCTTTTTCGAGATGCTTGAGGTTCAACATTAGGTTGTTTATTTGAGTTCACTTTGTTTTTCTGATTTGCTGTTCACTGCTATAAATCTCCCTCATAGGACTGCATACATTGTGTCCTATAAGTTCCAGCATGTTGTACTGACATTATCATTTAATTGTAGAGACTATCTAACTTCTTCGTTAATTTCATCTGTAACCCATCAGTTGTTCAGGAGGGTGCTATTTAATTTCCATGTGCTTAAGAAGTTCTTATAGTTCATTTTGCCATTGATTTCCAATTTCGTACTGTGGTCTGATGATAAGTTTGGGATAACTTCAATTTCTTACATTTACTTAAGCATGTTCTATGTTCTAGCATTTGATCTATTTTGAAAAAGTCACATTGCCCCTGAGAAAAAATGTCTATTCTTATGATGTGGGATGGAACACTCTGTAGACATCTACTAAATCCATTTGTTCAAGTGTTTGTTTCACTTCCAATATTTCATTGTTGACTTTTGTCTAACTGACCTGTCTATTTGTGACAGTGGGGTATTGTGTACCCCTATTACAATTGTATTAGTGCTTATTTGGTTTTTCAAGTCCACTAATATTTGTATTATATAGTTGTGTTTACCAGTGTTTGGTGCATATAAGCTTATAATAATATCACTTTCTCTTCAATTGTTCCTTTAACTAGTATGTAGTGACTTTCTCTATCTCTTCCAATGAGTGTTGACTTGAAATCCACTTTGTCTCCAGATAGAATAGCTTTCCATGTTATTTTTCTGGGTTCCTGCCACACTGAGTACTGTTTTCCATCTTTTGACTTTTAGTCTATGAATTTTTTAAGTCAAATGTGTTTCTTGTATGCAGCATATTGTTGAATCCTGCTTCTTGATCATTTTGCCCAGTCTGTTTCTTTTGATTTGTGAATAGAAACCATTAAGATTGATGTTTAAAACTGATATGTATTGATTTATCCTCATCATGTTGTTTTCCTGACATTGGTTCTCTTTAACTGCGTGCCTTGCCTGGTGGAGTCATTCTATTGGAGTTCAGGAAGTTGTAGTCCTTATTCTCTCTTTCTATAATGTCCTTTAGAACATATTGGAGTGCTGGTTTGGTGTTCATGAATTTCCTCAGGTGTCCTTTGTAATGGAACTATCTTATTTCTCTATCAATTTTGAAAGATCATTTTGCAGAGTACATCAATCCGTATTGGAGGTTGTTTTCTTTTATGACTTGAAATACTTCACTCCAAGTTCTCTTTGACTTTAGGGATTGTATCAAGAAGTGTGCTGCAATTCTGATGGGCTTTCCTTTACAGTTGATTTGTTTCTTTTCTCTAGCAGCTTTTAATATTATGTGCTTGTACTGAACTTCTGGAATCTCGACTATTATATGCCTTGCTGTAGATTTTTTTTGACCATATCTAATTGGAATTCCATATACCTCACTTAACTGTATGTCAAATTCTTTTTCCCTGCTTTTTAAGTTTTCTGCTATGACATCTGTGAATAGTTTTTTTAAGTATCATTTGCTCTGTCTCCTACTTTTTCATTGACTTTGATCAACTTGTCATTTTTCTTTGCATCACCTAGCAGCTGCTGGATTGATTTCTCATGGTCCCTTGCTATTTTTAAGAAATCTTTCTTTTCATGATTGCTAAGTGCAGTTGTGCCTTGTATATCTGATATTCTGTCCTTATATTGGTTCATCTGCTGGATATGTGTTCCATGGATAGATATCTTTTCGAATCTGTTTTATGGATTCTGTATCTTTCCTATATGGGGCATTTATGGTTTCCATAATTTTCCTAAATGCCTTGCATATCACATTAATTCTTAAGTAGATGAAGTTGGAGTACCTTTTTTACTCCTTGGATAAAAACACACCTAGATCCCTACTTTACATACATTAAATGTGAATTTCAATGAAATCCAAAAATAAAAGATTAAAATTGTATAGTCTTAACTGGGCATGGTGGCACATACCTGTAATCCCAGAATGCAGGAGGCTAAGGAAGGAAGATTGCTGTGAGTTTGAGGCCAGCCTGGGCTAAATAGGTGAGTTCAAGGCCAGCCTATGCCACATGCTGAGACTCTGTCTCAAAAATAAATAAAAGTTAAAAAAAATAAAATTGTACAGTCAGAAGAATAAAATATAAAAGAAGTCTTGATCCATTTGGAATTGGAGAAAATGTAATGAAGACCAAAAAAATCTTTGTCATAAAATAATGAATTGAGGGAGACCAGATAGTAAGAATCAAGGCCTAATTGACCTCCTCTGTGAGCACATAAGAGAAAAGCAATGTGCAGATGTGATGGCACATTGTGGTTTCTAGGGAAAACTCAACACAGTTGAGATGTCGTTGTTTACGTGGGCATATGCTAATAGATAATAGGCAGTAGATAAATCTCCTGCTATTCTAATTGCTTGTACCCATGTCAGAGTAAATAAAGGCAAGTGAGTCAGATGTTCAGTTATTCTCTGTTCACTAGAGGCAAAAGCTCCCTGGTTGCCACATTCTAAACCAACTCTGTCTCTTTTGTCTTTCATTCTTGTTTGTCCCCTGGTCAGGTAACAAACTAGTATGCTGGTTTCCTGCAACTGGCACCCACACAGGAATTTGGCTGGGAAAGATTAGTTCCCTACCAGTGGCATCTGAATAGGGACTTGAATGGGGACTGAACAAGAAGCTGACTGGAATAGGCTTGGTCCCTACAAGTGGTGTCCAAACAGGGACTTTAGGGCCAGGGAAAGTCCAAGCAGGGGCTTCAGAAAGCCCAGACCAGAGGAAAACCTGACCAGGGAAGGTCTACTTCAGCAGCAAGTGTAGCAAGGAATGGGGTGCTTCACAGCAAAAGAAAAGTAAAGGAAATTGAGGGAAAGGGCCTAAGGTAATAGGGGGAAACAGAAGAAATATAATAGAAAAGAAAGCAAAAGTGAGTGCATGTGGAAAAGCTTTCTCAGTCAGAGTAATGGGGCAAAAGAAAAGAAAAGAAAAAGAGAGTGTACGTGGAGAAATTTCAGAAAAGAGAAAAAGCAAATAAAAGAAAATGAGGCAAAAAAAAGCGGGGGAGGGAGTAGGGAGTAGGTTCAGAAAGCTTTCTCAGGCAGGACAATGGGGCAAAATTCAGAATTAAAATTAAAGTGAGCCCATCAGCAGCTGGAGTAATGGGGCAGAAGTCATCAGCGGATAGTTTAGATAAACAAAGTCAGGCTGCTTCAAAAGTACATTGTTTGGGTTGTAAGAAAATTGGGCTTATTTGTAGATAATGTACCCAACTCCAGAAAAAAAGGAGGTGCATCCCTGCTCCCTTGAAAGGGAAAGCACTGAGACTCTGCCCTAGGTGTCAAATCTGCCAAAAGAGATAATGGGAAGTCCCAACCCATGTCAGTATTTTGATGGTCAGACTTTGGATCCTGTTTCAGTGAGATGTTTGTCACAGGGTATAATGAATTGTCTCAACCTGTGTCAGTATTTTGGGGGGGGGGTACTGGGGATCAATCTCACAACCTCATGCCTGCCAGGCAGGCGCTAAAGCCACTGAGACAAACTCCCAGCCCTATTTTTTGAGGCAGGGTCGCACTATGTAGTTCAGGCCGGCCTTACTCACACTGTAGCCAAAGCTGGTCTCAAACTTACAGTACTCCACCTACTTCAACCTCCTGAGTGCTGGGATTAAAGGCGTGCACCACCACACCTGGGTTCTGTGTCAGTATTTTGATTTTGTATCCAGAAATTGGCATTGAGAAGACTCTTGTTAGGAACATTAAATGATTTACAATTGCAGAAAGCCATTTGGAATAGGACTGCCTTTTAAAATGGCAGTTACAAAAACAAAAAGGAGAAAGCACAAGTATTATGGCGGCTCCCAGAGGCAGGAAAATGGACAGGACCGGTTACCCTGTTGACTTGGGAGTGGAGATTTGCTTGTGTCATTGCAGGAAATGGATGGGTGGTGTGTATACCCTCTAGGGACAAGCAACCATGGAGAAGTTCTCCCCATGATGACAACTAAAGAAAACTACCCAGGAGGGACAAAGACTTGCCTGTCATTGAGACCTACCTGGCATCTGTCAAGGCCTTTGCATGGGCCCTCTGGTGGTATCTCTGACTACTGATCACAACTATGACCCTCTTCAGTTGGAAGTAGTCAAAATGGTCTTCACCCATTACCCACCCATGGCAGTTAGGGGTACTTCTTCAAGGGGGAGACTGTTCAGTTGGTATAGGCAGACAGGTCTGAGCCTTTTAAAAGAGCCAGTAGCCTCCACCACCTCATCTTTGACAAAGGGGCCAAACATGTACATTGGAAGAAAGATAGCCTCTTTAACACATGGTGCTGGAAAAATTGACTTTCTATATGCCATAAATTAAACTAGACCCATGTCTATCACCATGCACTAAAATAAAGTCAAAATGGATCAAAGATCTGAATATTAAAACAGAGACACTAAATTTGCTGGAAGACAAAGTAAATAAAAATCTTGATGACATAAGAATAGGCAGAGGGTTCATGAACAAAAATCAGACTGCACAGGAAACACTTCCCAGAATCAACAACTGGGATCTCATCTTACTAAAAAGTTTCTGCATATCAAAGGAAATCTCCAACAGTGTGAAAAGAAAACCCACAAACTGGGAAAATATCTTAGCCAATTGTCCATCAGACAAAGGACTTCTATCTAAAACATACAAAGAATTTTAAAAAATCAGGCCCCAAAACTTCAAGGATCCAATCCAAAAATGGGCATCTGATATGAATATACACTTCTCAGAGGAAGAAATACAAATGGCAAATAAATATATGAAAAAATGTTCAACATCAATGGTCATTCAGGAAATGCAAATTAAAACAACACTGAGATTTCATCTCACTCCAGAAAGAATGGCCAAGTTTAAAAAATCAAGCAACAACAAATGCTGGAGGGGCTGTGGGGAAAAAGGAACACTTCTCCACTGTTGGAAGTGTAGACTGGTGCAACCACTGTGGAAATCAGTGTGGAGATTCCTCAAGAAGCTAGGATTAGAGATCCCATTCAACCCAGCTATCCCACTTCTGGGCATTTTCCCAGAAGAACTGAAATCATTGTACCACAGTGGTATTTGTACACCCATGTTTATAGCAACCCAATTTGTAATAGCCAGATCTTGGAAACAACCCAAGTGCCCATCAATCAAAGAATGGATGAAAAAGATGTGGTATTTTTATACAATGGAGTACTACTCAGCTATCAAGAAAGATTGCATCAAGACTTTTATAAGTAAATGGACACAACTTGAGACCATACTCATAAGTGAGATAAATCAAGCTCACATGTGTAAATACTGTATCATCTCCCTAGTATAAGAAACTGAAACAGTATATATGATCCAAAATCTACAATAAATACTGTGTAAGGGTAAGAAACTGCTCAAAGAGCAAAAGTAATTGGGAAAGGGAAAAGGAGGAAAGAAGGAAGGGAAAAGGAAAAAGACATAAATCTGTATATATGTATATGTAAAATTGCTATATCATTTTACTATACTGCTGAATGTATTAGTTATTGAGAAAGAACAGTTAATACTCATATGGTTAGATCAATTTTACATGTCTATATCTGTTAATGTAAACAACTGTGTTGAAGGTAATGATACACAATATTGCAACCATTGTCAAGTTCCTATCATCTTGTTTTGTAAACCTATAATGTTACTGTTTTGGATTTGCTATTGTCATTCGTTTGTCTCTTTTGCTTTTTGTCTTTCTTTTCTGTGTCTTTTTTCTCTTAAATAAAATAAATAAACAAATAAAAGAGTCACTACCAATACATTACAACTGTTGTTGGAGGCATTGTCATAAAAGGCCAGACCTCAAGACAAAAACATAGAATGACTACAGCTACATACTTTCTCTAGGTATTAACAGTAGTGATTGATAGTCAGCTTCTGTTATTGTAAATGTAGGAGAACATACGGGGAAAATCGAGGCCTAACTAACCTCCTCTGTGAGCACAAAGGAGAAAGGAGGCATGCAGGTGGCAAGTTGCAGGTTCTAGGGAAAAGTCAACACAACTGAGATCCAGTTGTTTACTTGGGCGCATACTAATAGATAATAGAAGGCAGATAAATCTTCTGCTACTCTAATTGCTTGTATCCAAGTCAGAGTGAATAAAGGTAAGGTAAGCCACTCAGGCACTCTCTGTCCACTAAAGGAAAGAGCCCCCAGCTGCTGCATTCTAAACTAACTCTTTGTCTCTTTTGTCTTTAATCCTTGTTTATAGAGTCTTTCCCAGTCCTTGTCTCAGTCTGGGAAACTTACATTTGTAATCTCATGGAAAAGTCATTGAAATTCCAATAAATTAATTCCAATCTACCACTTTCAGTACAACCAATGGTGAGAATAAAGACACTAAAACATATTTATAGTTATGGGGAGCCAAAGGATCCTAAGTGCAGCCAGGATGGTGGTTCACCAGGACAAAGGCCTCAACCCAGAGCTGAACTCAGGTTTTATTAATTCTCAACAAGGGAAGTGGTTCATGAATGAGTGACTGAGAGTGGCAGTAAGTACATGAGCTGGGCTGGGTAGCTGCCCTGGAATATGTAGAGAGAGAAGGATACGCAATATGTAGAGAGAGAAGGATACACAAACAGAGTAATCTGCATAGCACAGCTTGAGGTAGTAGCTGATGTTTTGGGGTCGGTGCTTCAGTTCTGATATGTAAACTTTCTGCCCTGGGAAGTCATAGTCTCTTATCTCAAGGCCTGCTCCCAGTTGACAGTGTGGAGGGGCGGCTCTTCATCTTGCTGGCTCAACCATGTTTTTTGGAAGTCATGGGTGGGAAAACAGTGACTGTTACCTAGCTTCAAAGATTATGCATCAGCACCTCAGTCCTCCCTATTTAAATTGCTTAAAGCTAATTGAAGGGATAAAGAAATGGCCTAGATAACTCTGTACATATCAGTACATGGAGATAGGGCCAGGTTTATCCAAAATGTAGATACTTGCTCTTTATTCAAGGAGAGTCATCCAGGTGGTCCTCTGCACTTGTTCACCTGCCCCCCTCCAAGCCAGGTGACAAACTAGTGGGTTGGTTCCCTACAATGGAACAAAAAACATGATGAGTTTGACTTTATCAAAATTGAGTATTTCTCTTTGATGAAGAACACTGCTGATAAAATTAACAGCTAATACCTGGAAAAACATGTTTACAATGATTAGAGAAGCCAAGGTATTAAGAAGCAAATATACAAGGAATACAGTAGCCCTCCCTCCATCTATCAGGGACACATTCCAAGGCCCCCCTATGGATGCCTGAAGGCTTAAGTACACAACTTTATGTGTACTATTTTTCCTATACATATATACCTTAAGTTTAATTCATAATTTAGACACAGTGAGAAGTTAACAACATTAATAATAAAAGTAGAACAATTAATATAATAGAAGTTACGCAAGTGTGATTTCTCTCTCAAAATATTTTGATCCTTGCCCAAAATACATACCAAAGAATGTCAATTGCAGTGTTTGTTCTAGAGAGCAGTGAGCCTCTGGTTTCATTTGAGGGCTGTAGATCAGAAAGCACGAATAGATTGTGTGGGGAACCACTCAGACTGTTTCAAAGCTCAAGGGGTCTAAGGACACCTGAGGATGTGACCCCACTTGTCTAGCACAGGTGCACAGTGGGGCACAGTTATGTAACCATGACTCTGCACAGATCAACACACATGCACTGGTTACTGCACTATGTAAGAAAGTAAACATCAGATAACAACCTGTGTAAGAATTATACAATAAAGACACTGGCTCTTTTGCTCTTCTGCTCTGCGCCATGCTGCCTGCTGTTGTTGTTGATGTCTTGCAAACATGTGTTTTTTAACCTTGGGACCTCACCCTTGGGCCCCCTGAGTGGGCCAACAACTGGTGTGGTCAGTAGGATTTGATTTACGCTGGCGAGTGGTCCCATGGCGGCTGTGGAAATCGCACCCAAAGGCAAGGGACAACCCTGGGGAATGACTGGTAAGTGACCACAGGATCTCTAAGGTTAACTGTAGCCACCTTCTTGGCAGCTTGGAGGCCACAGAGGATTGGAAAATAGTCCATTTGGAGACCAGGGATGACTTGCAAGCCTTGGAAGTGATAGAAAAATTCCTCCCCCTCACCGTGAAACAGTGGGGCTAGAGGCTTGGCTGTTTTTCACTGTCTTCTGCTGTGTAAATCAAGAGGCAGATGGCCTTGTCTGGCAAGTAGACCAGCTGCAGCAGATAGAGAAGGACCTTAAGCAATGGCTGGCTGCTGTGAAAATCAGTTCGTGAGGCGTGGGAAGTGCTGCCTCCTCCAGAATTGTCTCTAGAAGCAAAATCCTTATGTCCAAGAAGATGCACAGGAAAATCCACTGGTTTTTGCATGCTAGGGTGGATAGTCATCAAAAAGTGGAGGTGGAGGAGCCCATAGCCACCTACTTCTACCCAGCACACAGTGTGCAGGGCCTACACAGCCATGGAACTACAGGACCTGGCAAAACAATTAAAGCAGAAGGTGCCTGAAGCAGTGCCTGAATGGCTGCTATGGTTGTGGGGCAGTGGGGCCAACAACGTGCTGTTAAAACCACCAGAGATGTCTCGAATACCAACATAGCCTCTATGAGATGTGTTTTGCAGGCTGTTCAGAGGGCAGCCCCAGAAGCAGGTGATTGGAATGTGATAAATTGGTGAACGACAGTGGTTCACCAGGTTTGGGAGAATCCAAGTGACTGCCAGAGCTAGTCACTGTCTAGACTTGATAACTGTACTACATGAGATGGGCATGTGGCAGATGATGTTTGCACCACCGTACCATAGCCCATATTAGGAACTGCTGACAGCACACACCAAGGACATTGTAATGGTTGATACATTGTATCAACTTGAGAAGTTTATGAGTTTAATGAAGTGACTCAGCAAGGGTAAGGGGTCTCACTCTGTAAACATCCTAATGCTGTGCAAGAGGAGGGCAGGGAGATAGTGTGAATGCTAGACCCGCCCCAGTGGGTAGTTGCCTGCTTACAATATAGGGGAGGAAAAGAGGTTTGCTCTCCTCCCCTCTTGCTGCTTTTGCTGTCTTCTGCTGTCTTGAACTGTTGCCCCTGAGCTGTGCCACCCTGCTTTGAAGTCAGTTGATCACAGAATGAAACTTTCACAAACTGTGAGTTAAATAACCCTTTCCTTCCTTAATTTTGCGTGTTGGGTATTTTGCCCCAGCAATGAGAGAAAAGTAACCAAGATAGATATAATCCTGGCAAGCAGGATGGCTGGCACATTCAGATCAGTGGGTGCCCTTCTAGCTCCCTTTACAGAGTGCCCAATCCATGATGCTGTGGATGCCTTGGCCAGGTTGGGAGACATAGAAGTGGAGCACCAAGGTAAGGCGAGCTCTGTTAAACTGTACCAGCAAAGGATAAAGAGAAAGAGGGCTCCTGGGTGAGCAGGGTTGTTAACTTCAAGGACAGGCTGTGGGGTCCCTGGAGTTTGGTCAGTGCAAGATCTGGATGGACCTTGTGGCTGCTGGCCTAGCTGCAGATAAGTAAGATGGGCAGCCTTTGGATGTATTGTTGAGTCTGTGGAGGCAGTTATGCCTGAGCATGAATACCAGTTAATACCGCCCTGGTGAAACTGGAAGAAGTGACACTGGCCTCCTTTTATCCCAGTTAGGAGGCAGGCTGAGGTACCCAGGTCTTGGGGGTCCTGGGAGCTTGGAGGCCACATGTGGAATTGACTATTTACTGATTCCCCAAAGAATGTGCAGCATGTACTAGCATTGGTGGATAATGGAGTTGAGTCAATGCTAATATATGGCATCCCAGACCATTTCACAGGATCTACTGCTTGCATAGAAGGCTGTGGTGGTCACTACATCACAGTCCGGAAGACCAGGGTGACTTTGTGTATTAGGTCTTGTCCCCACAGCTATATGTTGCTTATATTTCCCCAATTGCTGTAAAATGGTCTGATTGTATTAGGTCTGTCTGTTCTTTTGTATGAAGTAGTATTTATTTAATGAGGGGAAATGATGGAGTGCTGACAAATAACAAAATTCAGCCTGTCTGAGGTCCAAAATCTAGGCAATGGAGAAAATAACAAATTGGTGAAGAAAAATAGAATTAGATAATCAGGAATAAAGAAGAAACTGTCAGGAAGCTACAAAGAAGTTAGAATTATGGACACAATGCAGAGAAAAAAACGGAACAATCTGGACCCTCTTCCCAGCTCAGAGCTCATTGGAAAGGGAAGCTGGGTCCCCTAGAAACAAGGTAAATGCCCAGGACTGGGAGGTCCAGGGAGAAATGGGAGCAGAGCCCACAGCTATTGTGTATTGCAAAAGAAGAATGGGTTTTTTTCCAAAGGCACTCCTTCCCCACAACAAGCAACAACCAGAGAGCAATTCAAGTGGCCACCATATCACCAGAGAATGTTTAATCAGATGCCATTTCAGTATGGCATTGATCATTTAAATCTGAGATTCAGAAGAAATGAAGAACAACTTCACTCCAGGGCTTTCAGTGTTACCCTCCCAAAGTAAAGGGGTGACAGTCATGGGAGACAGCTGTGTACAGCCGGTGGACTACAGATGGATCTCCTGGGAAGTTTAAACTTAGGCTGGAAGGACGTGGACCCTGTCCCCACAGTGAGAATCCAAACCTGGCTTGAGTTGTACTCAGATATAGCTAGGTTTGAGGGTGTCTGCTGCATTAAATCCTTAAAACCTTGCTCTGCTGCTACTTTCAACACAGCTCTGAGGTCTGATTGATTGTTCACCTCATCTACCAACAAGGACAAGGACACATCTCAGCATGGACCTTACCGCAGCCTGGGGTAAACAGAGGGACCTCTGGAGGAGGGGATGCACCTCACTAACCCACACACCAGAAGGCTAGCAGGGGAAATTGACTTTCTGGATTCTAAAACTGAATACTAGAAGGAAACCAACCACTCGTTCAAAAATACAGAATTTTTTTTTTCTGTTTTTGGACTCACTTCCTTTTCTCCTTTTTCTTCCCGTTTTATTTCTCCTTTTAATTTTTCCTATTTTTTATTCTATGAAAAAAATGTAATTTCATAGCAAAATAATAAGAGAATAACAGTGGATGATATATTGTGTATCATCCCCAAAGTAGTTACTTAGGGTACAAGACAGACCAAAAAGATTCTTGCAAAGAAAAACAAATAGATAATAACACAAAACTTTCTTTTCATAGAATGAAGATAAACTAGAGGTATTTCATTTTTTTTCTTTTTTGTTTTACCATGTATTTATCATTTTTTCTGTTACCCTTATCTATAAATATCCTTCTACTCTTTGATAAAATCCTCTACCTCTCTTTTTTATCTTCCTCATCTCCATGGTATAATTTTTCAAATATTCCTTCTCCTATCCCCAAAGTCCTATACCTTTAGTAGTGTAAACCTTAAACTTAGTAATCTTTAGGTAATTACTTAACTCTGTTACTGCCACTGAGTTCTTTTCTATCATTAGTGGACATATAGTTTTTGCATTTAAGAGATATCTGCTGTATTTCAGTATTTGGTATGTTTTAGTTTTCATCCTATAATCATAGTTTTCTTTTCTAGGATTAAGGGTGATACATTAATGGTGTGCTAGGTATGTCGATATCCAGTTTATCTTGGATGATATTGCAGTTGTTGATTTACTTGATTTTGCCAGGGTTGAATATCTGTTACTATTAATAGGTTTTCTCTGAATACAGTACCTGCATTACCTTGCTGAGACTGACAATATTGCGGTCCATTCTCAGAAAACTGCGTGCTGGGCCGGTTATACTTCCCAATTAACAGAGGTAGTTGAATCTTGGGGCAGAGGCAAAGAACTACAGCTAGCCATCCCCTGAGTGAGTCACTGAAATTTTGCTAACTAAGGTGATCTCCACACTAGTAACAAAGTCTTACCTCTATAAATTATCACAGACCTGAGCACAAAACAAACAAACAAAAAGCAATAGAAGCATGAGAAGCACCTGCCTGGCAAGTGTGAGGTCATGAGTTCAAGTCCTGGTACAAAAAAAAAAGAAAGAAAGAAAAAAGAAAAAAGAAAAAAAGAAAAAAAAAGAAAAAGAAAAGAAACATGGGAAGATAGGAGAAAAATGACTCCCAAAACTCTGAACTCCCCCAAAACTGATCACTGAGCACTCAGAGGGAAGAAAACACACGGTACAGCTGGATAGCTCAAAGCTAATTTATTTCATTCATGCTACTAGTTTCTCTTAGTTCATTGAAAAAAATTTCTGTGCTATTATATGTTTCTTTCCTGTAAGAGTCTTTTTTGCTTATACTTTGCATTCTGAGCAACATTTTGGCCATTCTTTTAAGATTATGGTATACAATGTATTAATTGTTGTTAGTCACTAGTCATTTTATTGTAAAATTTTGTTTTTTATAGAAGGAAAAGTGCTTTTTATTTTATTAATATTGGCATGTATTACATTAAAATAACAGAGGAGTTTAAAAAATGAATCAATAATGTGCTCAGGGATTCTAAACAGATAATGGATGTAATAAATAAGATGATTAGGTAGCTTTCAGAAGACATGAACATAGAGCTATCTGAGCTAAACAAAATGATACAAAACATGAATGACCAGTTTAGCAAAGAATTAGAGTCCATAAAAATATTCCAAGCAAAAATTCAGAAAATTAAAAATTATAGAGAAAATATGAGCAGCAAAAACAACTAGTGTGAGAACAAAATATCAGAATTAGTAGACAGGGTTGCTGCCAGAGAACCAATTACTCATAGATACTTTCAAAACAAGAGAGCCTGAAAAATGGATTCAACATCTGCTAGGTTATACAAGTGAGGCTAACATAAAAGTAATTGGAATAACTGAAAAATCAGAAAAGGGCACAAATGCATAAAAAACTGCTTATAGAAATATCAGAAAACTTTTCAAAAAAAGTTTCAAAGAAAAGTTTCAAAGAAATAATTAAATATACAGATAAATGAAGCATATGGAACCCCAAAAATTCATAATCAAAAGAGAATCTCTCCATGTCACACCATAGCCAAATTTCCAGAGTCAAATAGAAGACAGAATCTTAAAAGCTATAGGAGAAAAGTAAACAAATGACTTATAAAGGAAAACTCATTAGAATTACACAGACTTCTCAACACAAGCCTTAATGGTCAAGAGAGGTTGGAATGAAGTGTCTCAAGTCCTGAAAGATAACAACTTCCAACTCAGACTTATATATGTTGCAAAGCTTTCTTTCGAAATTGGTGGAAAAAATAGGTATTTTCTATCACAAAGAGCAACTCAAGAAATTCATGACCACCAAACCAGCACTACAAAAGATTCTCAAAGATATCCTAGAATGAGACAATGAAGCCAAAAACTCTACTAGAATGAATACACTATGCAGGGTGAGCAGTTAAACAGATAGGGGGAGAGGAGGGAAAATCGGTGATAGGAAAATAATGCAATGATAATAAGTTAATACCTTTCAGTAATAACTCTCAAAGTGAATGGCCTCAATTCTCCAATTGAAAGACACATATATGCAGATGGATCAAGAAACAAAACCCAACAATATGCAGTATACCAGAAACACATTTAATCCAAAAAGAAATTCACAGATTAGAAATCAAAAAATGGAAAGCAGCATTCCACGCAATAAGAACCCGGATAAAAGATGGAGTACCTATTCTAATTTCAGATGAAATAGATTTTAAGACAAAACTAATTTGAAGAGATAAAGGTCATTAGATATTGGTTAAGGAAACAGTTCAACATGAGGAGATAATAATTAAAAAGGTGTTTGCACCAAACACCAAGATGCATCACAATTTCTTTATCTATTCATCTGTCGATCAGCATCCAGGTTACTTATAGGATTTAGCTATTACAAATTGTACTGCTATAAACATTGATATTCATGTATTCCTGTAGTGTGATGTCTCGAGATCTTTTGGGAAGATACCTAAAAGGGAAATATCTGGGTCATATGGAATTCCTAATTTTAGTTCTTCAAGAAATCTCCACACTAACTTCTATAAGGGTTGTGCCAGTTTATGTTCTGATCAAAAATGTAAGAGGCTTTTTTTCACCATAGCCATAGCAACGTTTGGCATTCTTAGACTACTTGATGATTGCTGTTCTTTCTGATGTAAAATAAAATTTTTTTCTTTTTTTCTTTTGAAAAGAATAAAACCAAATGAAATAAAACAGAATAGAGTCAATAAAAACAAAACAATGAACATGGTATATGACTTCAAAAAAAGATAAAAGGAAATAAAAAATGGTTACCATGATGCCTCTTATATTATCTTCAGAATAACTGCCCATACCATCAGGAATAATAAAATCAAACAAAGTAGCACAGAATAAAACCAAGAAAAACAAAACAATGGAAGAAATACAGGACTTCAAAACAATGGTAAAACAACAGTGGTTACCAAAATGCCTCTTGTTGTCTTCTAAGTAATTGCCTATATCATCACACATAATACAATAAAACAAAACAAAATAGAATAAAATCACTCAAAACAAAACAATGAAAGCAATACAGTGCTTCAAAATAAGGTAATAGGAAATCAAAAATTGCTGCCATAATGTATTTTGTTATCTTTGGAATAACCGTCCATGCCATCAAATATAATAAAATTAGACAAACCGATACAGAATAAAACCAAACTAAACAGAACAATGAAAACAATACAGGATTCAAATCATGATAATAGATTAACAACGGCCACCACCTTCCCTTTTTAGACACATCCTCCCCTTTCGCTTTCACAATATGTATTGTGTATTTTGAATCCCACTAACTCCTTCAGTTTTTTTATACAAGGGAGATAACACGATGTTCACGCATGTGACTCTGAAACATTTCATCCATGAGCATGATCTCAAGTTGTATCCACTTACCTACAAGAGCCTTGAGGTTATCTTTCTTTATAGCTGAGTATCTTTCCATTGGATAAAAATGCCATGTCTTTCTTGTCCACTCTGCAGCTAATGGGCAAGCTACTCCCACTTTTTTCTGGTTCCCTGTCACATAGAGCATTGTTCTCTCTCCTTTGACTTTTAGTGTATGAACCTCCTTTCGAGTTAAATGTGTTTCTTGTATAAAGCATATTGATGGATCCTGTTTCCTGATCCACTCTGCCTGTGTTTCTTTTGTTAGTGAACTGAAGCCATCTACATTAATGGTTATGGCCAACATGCACTGCCTCATCTCTGCCATGCTATTTTCTTGCCTTTGGCTGCCTCCTTTTCCTCTCCATTCAGTTGCCTGCCCCTCTCAGTGATACCCCTCTGCCACTGGTTCTGGAGCTGTGGTCTTTTTTTTATCTCTCTCTAGAATGCCCTTCAGTATTCTTTGTAGGGTTGGTTTGGTGGTCACGAATTCCTTCAGTTGTTCTTTGTCACGGAAGTATCTTGTTTCTCTGTTAATTTTGAAAGATAGTTTTGCAGGGTACATCAATCTGGGTTGGAAGTTGCTTTCTTTCAGGACTAGAAATACTTCACTCCAAGCTCTTCTTGACTTGATGGTTTGTGTTGAGAAGTCTGTCATGATTCTGATGGGTTTTCCTTTATAGGTGATCTGTTTCTTTTCTCTAACAGTTTTTAATATCCTGTTCTTGTGTTTAACTTCTGGGATCTTGATTATTATATGTCTAGGTGTAGATTTATTTTGGTTATGGCTAGCTGGATTTCTATATGCTTCACTTATCTGAATGTCACTTACTTTTCCCATGCTTGGGAAGTTTTCCAATATTATTTCTGTAAATACACTTTTAATGTCATTTGTGTTGACCCCTGCTTTTTCACTCACACCTATTATTCTTAAGTTATGTTTCTTTGGGTTGTCTTACAGCCATTGAATTGTTACTTCCAGATTCTTTGTTATTTTTAAGAGATCTTTCCTTTCATGATCACAAGCTGCAAGCCTGTCTTCAAGGTTTGAAAGTCTATCTTCAGTTACTTTCAAGTGATTTTGCCAGCTTTCAATGGAGTTTTTAATTTCCTGGATATCTCTTTGAATCTGTTTCATGTATTCTAAATCTTTTTTGTATTGCTCATTCAAGGTTCCCCTCATTTTCCTATGCTCCTCCATTTTTTTATCTTTGTCTTCTTTAGAGATGCCCAGCAATACTTTCATTATGTTTTTCATTTCTTCTTTTACCCGGGTTAGTATTTCTGTTATAATTTCTTTTATAGCCTCATGAAGTTGTTTCTTTACTTTAGTTGCCATCCCTTCAGAAACTTCAGGTGTGCGCCTCCCGATATCTTCTGTGTTTGCATCTCCTGGACTTGCTCTGCTTGGATTGGAGGCCAGAGACTGCCTTTTGCTTCTTCATCTTGACATATTCCTGGGTTCTTCTGGACAAGTATGTACTAGAGTCCCAGGCACTTCCCGCATCGGCTACAATTACTCTGAAGCGAGACTGTTTGGTTCTTCTAGCCCTTGCTGGCTACAGTTATCTGATGGTGGCCATTACTGGTGCAGGGCTGACTGCTGATTTTCCAAGACTGCTGGCTCCCTGATGGCTGGTGGAGTGTGCGAGGGGCAGGGCTGGCTGCTGCCTACAGACCTGGGCTGGTCACCAGCGGGGATCCTCCACTACCGCCCCTGGAGTGTGCCCTGGGGCGGGGCTCAGTCCGAGCAATTTCCATGGGTCTGCACCCAGCTAGGAGCTGCTGGAGGAAGCCAGAAGCACTTCTGGTTCCTGGGCTCAACTCCATAATGATTCCCAGCCAATCATGCTCTCCCATGAGAGGACCCAGTCCCCTACACCACCAGCTAGTTTGGTCTTCCAGGTCTGCTGCTCCCATTCACTGCTGCTCCCCTCCAATGCTGCCTCTCTCTGCAGAGCCTCCAAGATCACCAGCAGCCATGTCACCTTGATCATGTGTCCCCAGGTTCCAGTAGCTCCTCTTTGCACAGTGGGTCCAGTTCCCGGTGAAGATGCCACCAGCTACCACCTTCTTCTGCATTTCAGTTTTTCTTTTTACTCTTTCTGTGGGCTTCAATTCTCACTTTAGATTCTTCCTGGGTCCAGAGGATCCAATTCCTTCCTTCTTGTCTTCCCCACAAAGCTATATTCCAGCATCTGGACTGTATCTCTCAGAGAGACTATTTACTCTGCTGCTTACTATTCCGCCATCTTCACAGAAGTTCTGTGAAATGAAATCTTAGCATTCTTTTAATTTACATTTCTAATAATCAGAGGCATTGAACACTTTTTCATGCTCTTTGGCCATTTGTACTTCTTATTCTGAGAAGTATTTATTCATTTCACTTGCTCATTTCTTCTTTGGATCTTTTATTTTGGGTAATCTAATTTTTTTTAGTTCTTTGCATATTCTAAATATTAGGCCTCTGTCTGAAGAATAGCTGGCAAAAATTTTTTTGCCATTCTCTGTGTTATCATTTCACACTACTAATTGATTCCTTTCCTATGTAGAAGCTTTTTAATTTGATGTAACCTCATTTATCTATTCTTGCTGTTACTTCTTGTGTAAATGGAGTTCTGTTCTGTTTAGAAAGTCTTTACCTACACCTATGACTTCAAGTGTTTTACCTATTTTATTTTACAGTATGTTCAATATTCCTGTTTTAATGTTTAGATCTTTGATCCATTCATTTTAGTTAGGTACATGGTGAGAGACAAGCAAATTTTCCAGCACCATTTTTTGAATAAGCTCTCTTTCCTCCAACATGTATTTTTATGCTTTTTTCAAAGATCAAATAGGTGAATGTGGCTAGGGATGATTCTATATCCTTTATTCTGTTGAACTGATCAACATGTCTGTTTTTTGTGCCAATACCATGCTATTTTTATCACTGTTGCTTTTTAGTGCAACTTAAAGTCAGGTATTATGAAACTTCCTGCTTTGTTTTTGCTGCCCAAAATTGCTTTTGTTATTTTGGGTGTTCCTTGACTCCACATGAATTTTATGATTATTTACTCTAGCTTTGTGAAGAATCCTGATGGTGTTTTTAATGGGATTGTATTGAATCTGTATAACGTTTTTGGGAGTATGGCCATTTTGACAATATGGATTCTTCCTATCCAGGAGCAGGTGACATCTTGCCATTTTCTGGTGTGCTCTTCAATCTCCTTTTTCAAAGTACTGTGGTTCTCGTTATAAAGATCTTTCACTCTCTCTCGGTTAGGTAAATTCCTAGGTACTTAATTTTTCTTTTCTTTTTTCTATTTTAAGGGGAAAAATAAACAAACAGTGAAGCCAAGTTACAAAACAGGTCAGTAGGACAGTTACAATTGTCGACACATTGCATATTGTTGTCTTCATTGTAGTTATTCAGAGAACAGGATATAGGCATGGTATCTTGTCCGAACAATATTAGCACAAAATATTCTTTTTAAGAGACAGAGAGAAGCTAACTGTTTGGCTATCTTAACTATCTTTTGTATACATATATATTTTTTCTTTTTCTCTTTCTTCCTTTCCCCTATCACAGTTTATCTTTTCTTTTGAAAAGTTTCTTCCCAGTTCACAATATCTATTGTACATTTCACAGCCTATTTACTTGTTCAGTTTCTTACACTAGTGAGACAAAATGATTTTTACACATATGGGTATAATTTATTTCACTTATGAGTATGGTCTCTAGTTGCATCCATTTATGTATAAAAGTCTCCCGGTTTTCCTTCTTTATGGCTGAGTAGTACTCCATTATATTAAAAACACACATCTTTTTTATCCATTCCTCGGTTGATGGGCACCTGGGTTGTTTCCAAGATTTATCTATTACAAATTGTGCTGCTATAAACATGAGTGCACATATATTGCTGTGCTATGATGTTTTCAATTCTTCAGGGAAAATGTACAGAAGGGAAATGGCTGGATCAAATAACACCTCTAATCCTAGCTTTTTGAGGAATCCATATACTGATTTTCACCAGTATGCATGCTCACTAACAGTGCACAAGGGCCCCTTCATCCCCACAGCCCCTTCAGCATTTGTTACTGGTTGATTTCTTGATGACAGCCATTCTTTCTGTCATGAGATGGAATCTCAGTGTTGTTTTAATTTGCATTTCTTAATAACCAAATATATAGGATGCTTTTTCATATATTGATTTTCCATTTGTATTTCTTCATCCGAGAAGTACATATTCACCTCAGATGCTTATTTTTGAATTGGGTCTTTGAATTTGAGGGGCCTGATTTTTTAAAAATTATTTATATGTTCTAGATAGAAGCCCTTTGTCTGCAGGACAGTTGGCTAAATTTTTCCCACTCTGGGTTTGTTTCACTTTTAAGAAGATGAGATCCCAATTGTTGATTATATGAAGTACTGCCTGTGCAGTTTGATTTTTGTTCATGAACTCTCTTCTTACACCTATGTCTTCAAGATTTCTACTTGCTTTCTCCTTCAGTAGATTTTGTGTTTCTCTTTTAAAGTTTAGATCTTTAATCCATTTTTACTTTAGTTTAGTGCACAGTGATAGGCATGGGTTAGTTTTAGTCTTCAGTATGTGGAGAGCCAATTTTTTCAATCACCATTTATTAAAGAGACTATCTTCCAGTGAACATGTTTGGTTCCTTTGTCAAAGATAAGGTGAGTAAGTATGTTTGGGGATACATCTGAATCTTCTATTCTGTTCCACTGATCTTCAGTCCTGTTTGTTTATTTGTTTGTTTGTTTGTTTTGCCAGTACCATGCTGATTTTATCAGAGTAGCTTTGTAGTATAATTTCAGGTATGGGGTTGTAATATCTCCTGATTTGCCTTTGTTGCTCAGAATTGCTTTTGCTATTCTCTTTTTTAGTTCCAAATGAATTTTAGAAGTGTTAATTAAAGATCTGTGAGTTATGATGATGGTATTCTTTTTGTGTGTGTGTGGCGCTGGGGATTGATCTCACAACCTTGTGTCTGCCAGGCAGGTGCTTAAGGTACTGAGCCAAACTCCCAGCCCTAGTTTTTTGAGACAGGGCCACACTATGTAGTTCAGGCCAACCTTGCGCTCACCCTATAGCCCAAGTTGGCCTCGAACTCACAATGCTCCTCCTACCTCAGCCTCCCGAGTACTGGGATTAAAGGCGTGCACCACCATGTCTGGCAATAATGGTATTTTGATTGCAATTGCATTGAATACATATAGCAATTTTGGGAGTAGGGCTGTTTTCACTATGGTGGTTTTGACTATCTAACAACAAGGGATACCTTTCCACCTTCTGACATCCTTTTCAATCTCTTTTTTTACAGTACTGTTATTTTCCTCCTTTGTTAGATTGATTCCTAAGTATTTCTTTTTTATGGATGTTGTCATGAAGTGTGTATTTTCTCTAATTTCTTTCTCAGTGAGTTTGTTATTTGCGTACAGGAATGCTATTGACTTTTGAATGTTGACTTTGTATCTCACTAAACTACTGAATTTGGATATTAAATCTACAGTTTTTTAGTGGAGTTTTTGGGGGCCTCTATGTAGAGTATCATGTCATTTGTAAATAATGATAATTTAACATCTTCCTTACCTGTCTTTATTCTTTTTATTTTTTTCTCTTGTCTAATTGCTCTGGCTAATATTTCCAGAACTAGATTGAATAGGAGTGATGATAATGGTCATCCTTGTCTTGTTCCTGATTTTAGAGTGAAAGTTTTCATTTTTTGACCATTTAATGTGGTATTAGCTGTTGGTTTGTCATAGATGAATTTTATTGAATTGAGGTAAAGATGATTTATTCCAATTTCCTATAATATTTTCATCATGAATTGCTGTTGGACCTTGTCAAATACTATTTTTTGCATCTATTGGAATGATCATGTGATTTTTGTCTTTGGTTCCATTAATATGGTGTGTTACATTTATTGATGTGCATATGTTGAACCACCCCTGCATTCCTGGAATGAATCCTACTTGGTCATGATGTGTAATCTTTTTGATGATTTGTTGCATTCTGTTTGCCAGTGTCTTATTAAGAATTTTTTGCATCAGTGTTCATTAGGCAGATTGTCATGTAGTTTTCTTTCTTGGTTGAGTTTTTCTCTAGTTTTGGAATCAGGGTAGTGCTTCCAGGAATGACTTTGGAAATACTGCTTTCCTTTCAATTTTTTAAAGAGTTTCAACATTACTGGAATTAGTTCTTCTCTAACTTTTTTGTAGAATTCAACAGTGAATCTGTCAGTGAATCTTCGTTGGTAAATTTTTAGTTACATTTTCAATTTCATTAGTTGATACTGGTCTATTTAGAATTTTTATATTTTCTTGATTTAGTTTTGGCAATTCAATTGTATCTAGGAATCTGTCCATTTCTTCTGTGTTTTCTACCTTATTAGAATACAGGTTCTCAAAATAGGTGTTGATGATCTCCTAGATTTCTGTGGGATCAGTTGTGTTTTCCCCCCTTTCATTCCTAATTGCTTGAATTTGCGGGGTTTTTTTCTTTCCTCTTTTTGATGAAGTGGCTAATGTTTTATCAGTTTTACTTATTCTTTCAAAGAACCAACTTTTCAATTCATTGATTCTTGTATTGTTTTATTAGTCTCTATTGCATTAATTTCTGCTATCTTTACAGTTTTCTTCCTTGTATGAGCTTTGGGTTTGATTTGCTCTTGTTTTTCTAGAAGTTTCAGGTTCAACATTAGGTTTTGATTTGTCTTGGTGTAGATTTATTTTGGTCTTGGCTACTTGGAGTTCTATATGCTTCATTTATTTGTATTTCAAATTCTTTATCCATGTTTGGGTAGTTTTCTGCCATTTTTACTCTGAAGAGGTTTTAATGACTTTTGTGCTGTCTCCAGCTTTCTCACTTATTCCAATCAATCTTACGTTGTTCTTCTTTGCTTCACCCTGTAGTAATTGGATTGATTTTTTTGTGGTCTCCTGAGATTTTTTTTTTTTTTTGCACCAGGGATTGAACTCACAATCTCATGCCTGCCAGGGAGGCACTTAAGTCACTGAGCCAAACTCCCGGCCCTAGTCTTTTGAGATAGGGTTGCACTATATAGCTCAGGCCAGGCTTGCACTCACGTTGTAGCCCAAGCTGGCCTCGAACTCACAATGCTCTGCCTACCTCAGCTTCCCGAGTGCTGGGATTAAAGGCATGTGCCACTACACCCAGCTTCTCCTGAGATTTTTAAGATATTTTTCTTCTCGTGGTCCCTAGTTTCATTCCTGTCTTCTAGATCTGATATGGTAATGTCACCTTAATTCATTCTGCTGCATACACTTTCAGTGGAGTTTCTAATGTTCTGCATTTCTATTTGGATCTGTTTCATTGATTCCATTTCTTGTTTATGTTGGGCATTTATGATTTCCATCATTTTCCTAAGCTCCCCTATTTGTTTATCTGTATCTGCTTTAATGTCTTTTATTTTGATAGTCATTTCTTTTTGCACCTTAGAGATTATTTTTACTCATAGCCTCTTCCATTTGTTTTTTCACTCCTACTGCTGCCATTTCAGAGAGTTCAATTATTGGCTTCTGACTTTCTCTATTTCTTTGTGTTCTGAAGTTGTCTTGGGTGGGCCAGGGTTTTGGATTGCATTTTGCTTTTTCATCTTGTCATTTTCTAGTTTCTATTTTATTTTGTCTTGTGTGTTGATGCTTTTAGATTTCTAATGTTAGGTAGCCTTATCACTGATGTTGAGGATTTCCTAGGTGTCCTTCCCCCACAGGAACATTGAGAGCTGTGCAGGATGCAGCTTTTTGGCACCTGAACATGGGACTGGTGTGATAAAAATAGTAGGTGAAGGAACACTTCTCATTGTGTGAGCAAAAGGGGAAGAAGTGCATTGGTAGCATCGATATGATCACAGACATGTATTTATATTGATATCATCATGTGTAAAACATGTGCAAACTGTTCTAGGAGTTGTCTGTTCCTCAGGATGTCTCCTCTCACCTGCACTGCCATAGTCCTCTTACCAACAAGTCATCCTGGGGACAATGGAGGAAGGGCAGAGCACAGACTCACACTCTACTTGTTGGCACTGCCAGCCCAGGGACAATCGATATTTAATTTTTCTTTATGCTAATTCAAATGGTATTATTTTCATAATTTCTTTATCATTGAGTTAATTATTGATATACACAAATGCCATTGATTTTTGTGCATCATTTTTGTATCCTGCTACATTGCTGAAACTGGTTATTAATTCTAAGAATTTTTTGATAGTATTCTTTGTGTCTTCTATGTAGAGTATCTTGTCTTCTGCAAGTAATGATAATTTGAGTTCTTTGTTTCCTGTATGCATCCCTTTTGTTTCTTTCTCTTGCCTAATTTCTTTGGCTAATGTTTTAAGTGCTATGTTGAATATAAGTGGTTATAGAGACATCCTTATGTTGCTCCTGATTTTAGAGAGAATTCTTTCAGTTTTTCCCCATTTAGTATGACAGTAGCCATTGGTTTATCATAAATAAGTTTTTTCAAATTTAGATATGGTCCTTCGATACCTAATTTCTTCAAGTTTTTTTTTATCGTGAAGGAGTGTTGGATTTTGTCAAAAACCTTTTTTGCATCTGTTGGAAGTGGCTGAGCTGTTGATCAATTCAGGCATACAGAGCTGAGAGCATGAAGTGCCTGAGGAATGCTCTGAGGGCACAGAGTGCCCTAAGCAAACAGGTATCCCAGCCTGAGAAAATGGGGCATGAAAGGTGAGCTAGTTAAGCAAAGGAGTGTACCATGACAAATGCATAAATAAGTGCATTGCAGTGGTTGAGCAGTTCCTTTCTTCCTTTCCAGAGACAGGACTCCACCTGACATCATCTTTCTGTATATTGTCTCTTATCTTTATTCCTCCATCCTCTCACTGTCCTTCCCCCACAGGAACACTGAGAGCTGTGCAGGATGCAGCTTTTTGGCACCTGAACATGGGACTGGTGTAATAAAAATAGTAGGTGAAGGAACACTTCTCATTGTGTGAGCAAAAGGGGAAGAAGTGCATTGGTAGCATCGATATGATCACAGACATGTATTTATATTGATATCATCATGTGTAAAACATGTGCAAACTGTTCTAAAAGAACATGTATATAGAAATTATATATATATATATGCATATATATATATATATATATGCTTGTTGTATTATTGATTCCTGTATTTACTTTCTTTTTGTGGAGTAGCTGAGAGAGAAATAGGCTCCAGAGATGCCAAAGAGAGAAATAGGCCAGACAAGCCAAAGAGAGAAACAGGCTCACTAGGACCAAAGAGAAAAATGGGCTCATTAGAGCCAAAGAGAAAAATGGGCTCATAATAAGCAAAGGGGAGAGAGAAATATTGATTTTAGCAGGTGTTAAACATGAGGCAAATAAGTGCTCAAGAACAGCAAATGTATATGCAAATATGCATTCTATTACAGATTCATATACTTTTTTGTGGACGTGGACTAGGGAGTGTTTTAATGGTCGTATGCTTGTTGAGATGACCACAAAGGATTTGGCTTTGAGAACCATTTTAAAATCAAGTCCTAAGCAGAAAAAAATGGTGGCCATGGCTGTAGAGCTGGTGACTGCCATGTCCCCTAGGGAGTGGGAGCACCAGAGATGGAACCCATCCCCAGCAGCAAAGTGGGAACCCAGACCATCTGAATACAGAATACAGGTTTTTCTGCACTTAAGACTGAAAATTGCCCAGCCTATATGAGTGATGCCTCCCAAATGTTTTGTGAGACTTTATATTTCCCTTACCATGGAAATTCCTTATTACTCTCAAGGTCAAGAAATCATTAAACATGCTCACCATGTGGTCAAAATTCAATTACAAAAACGAAAGAGGAAACTTTCCCTACAAAAATTCGCACTTCAAAATAAACTTCACTAGGCTGTATATACTATAAGCTTCTTAACTCCTACTAGGCATGGAGCTACAACAACAGAAAGACAATTCAATCAGGTAAAAGAAAAAAAACTAGGAAACGTCCTTTGGAAAGATCTTCATACTGGACAATGGAAGGGACCCAGCTTACTACTCACTTGGGGTAGAGGGAATATATGTGTCTTTCAAGAGATTGCTCAGTGGCCTATCTGAGTGCCATAACATGCTGTCTGGCTGTCTCATAGACCCAGACCTGGAGAAGGAGTCAATTCCACCTTTGAAGAAGGTGATATTCAGTCCTATGACAATGATGCCTCAGAGACCACACCACAACCAATAGACAAGGATAAGGCTAAATCTGACCTGGGGCCAATGAAAAGAATTGACCCAGGATGCCCAGGACATGGTAACCAAAAATGAGAATCAAATGTCTGAGTCAGTGATAAAACGCATATACATATCAAGTTGAAAGTTATGTGAAAGAAAGGGACATGAAAGTTACCTGTATTCTTAAGAGAAAATAAAATAGACCTGGTTCCATGACTCAGCGCAACGAACCAGGGGAATGCCCGGGCAGCCTTGCAGGACACAGAGGTACTGAGCCCAGCTCAACCCAGATCCCCAGAGCTGCTCATCAGAGACTGGCCAGCGTAGCTGCAGGGCCTTGGAGAGCTTGGGCTCTGCCCATTAGAGTGCAGGGCTTGAGCTCCATTGTTCAGTGGAGCAGCTGGCACAGTGGGTCCTAGAGGTTGCGGGCCCACCCAGCCAGGAGCAAGGCCCTGGCACTGTAGGCCTGGCACTCGCCCAGGCTTGCTTGGCACTCCAGAGGCTCTGAACTCCTTGCAGCCAGACTCAGGGTCTGGGTGGCACCACACACCAGGGTATGCTCCGCCTAGCTGCCTAGGTCCAGGAGGTCTTGGCCCCCACCCAGTAAGGTGGAGGCTCCACCAGCACACTCCGGGAGTATGCCCTCACTAGCTGTGCACAGGATCCAGCTCTACCTGGTCCTGTGACTCAATGCAGGACCAGAGGAATGCCTGGCCAGCCTCGCAGCACACAGTGGTACTGAGCCCAGCCCAGCCCAAGACCCCAGAGATGCTCATCAGGGACTGGTCAGCATAGCTGCAGGGCCTTGGAGAGCTTGGGCTCTGCCCATCAGGGCACAGGGCTCACATGAGTGCCATTGTTCAATGGAGTGGCCAGCACAGCAGGTCCTAGAGGCTGCAAGCCTACCCAGCCAGGAGCAAGGCCCTGGCACTGTAGGCCTGGGACTTGCCCAGGCTTGCCTGGCACTCCAGAGGCTCTGAAATCCTTGTAGCCAGACTCAAGGTCCAGGTAGCGCCATACTCCAGGGTATGCTCCACCTAGCTGCCTGGGTCCGGGAGGTCTCGGCCCCCATCCAGTAAGGCAGAGGCTTCAGCAGCACACTCCAGGAGTGCGCTCTCACTAGGTGCACAGAGGATCCAGCGATACCTGGTCCTGTGACTCAGCACAATCCACCAGGGGAACACCTGGTCACCCTCGCAGGACACAGAGCCACACAGGTCCCAGAAGAAAATGACAAAATGAAGGACCAAGAGGCACTCTCAGTCCCCCAACCCACTGAGAACAAACCCAAGAGACAATGAAATGGAAGACACTGGGAGTCACACAACTGAACTTTCTGAAATGACAGAAAATGCAGTAAAGAAACAGCTCCATGAAGATATAGAGAAACTCAAATCAGAAATAATCTCTCAGCTAAGAAATGAAATTACAATCATTATTAAAGAAATGTTGTGTGCATCTAAAGAAGAGCAAGATAAAAAATAGAAGAACTTAAGAAAATGATGGAAACTTTGAATGAACAATATAAGACACAAACAGAATGCATGAAAAAAATGCAAAGGGAAATGCAGGAAGTGAAAAATTCCATGGAAAGTTTGAAACACTGCTTGAATAAAGCTGAAGATAGAATCTCAGATCTTGAAGACAGCATGGGAGCTTATGACCACAAAAGAAAAGATCTCTTGAAAATAGTGAGGAACCAAGAAACAACAATTCAACAACTGCAAGATGATGCCAAGAGAAATAACATAAGATTAATAGGCATAAATGACAAAGCAGGGGTCAATACTAATGATCTGCAAAGACTATTCAAAGAAATAATAGCAGAAAACTTTCCAAACATGGGCAGAGAATCTGAAATACAGGTAACAGGGGCATACAGAACCCCAATTAACCATAACCAAAATAAATCTTCACCCAGACATATAATAATAAGGGTATCAGAAATACAGCACAAGAACAAAATATTAAAAACTGTTAGAGAAAAGAAACAGATCACCTATGAAGGAAAGCCTATCAGAATCACGGCAGACTTCTCAACACAAAACTTTAAGTTGAGAAAAGCTTGGAGTGAAGTATTTCAAATCCTGAAAGGAAACAACTTTCAATCCAGATTGATGTACCCTGCAAAACGATCCTCAAAAATTGATGGAGAAATAAGATACTTTCATGACAAAGAACAACTGAAGAAATTTATGGCCACCAAACCAACACTACAAAGAGTACTGAAAGACACTCTAGAAAGAGACAAAGATAGCCACAATCTTAAGAATAACAACAAAAGGAAACCACTAAGCAGGGCAAATAATTAAACAGAAAATGTAGAAAACCAACAACAG
>RJWM01011820.1:0-58697 GCA_004363535.1 Dasyprocta punctata | reverse complement strand
CCCAGAGCGCTCACACGCCTTCCGCTGCGGTTCCCTCTCCTGTAAAGTAGGCCGATCCGTGCGTGGTGCACGCGAGGACAGCAAAGACTATAGCCTGACGTTTAAATGAAAAAATAATCTTGCATTCCCAACTTACTAAAAACCCCAACCAAGCTCCTCAGCATGATTGAATTTCTCTTAAGTGGCTGCCTGAGGACTTGCACAGTTCATGGCCACGGCCACGGTGTCTGGCCTTGTCCCTGTCTCTGGTGCAGAAGCTGAGCCCTCGGGATTGGAGACAAATTAGCTTTTCGTTTCAGAACGACCGCCTATCTCGGTATACTTCATTATGCTAACTTTTCTTCTAAATACTGGATTTTCACGGTCTTTTAGACTCACTTTTTTAAAGGAATTTCTATTTCCACATGTGAGAAGCATGTTTGCTTAAAACAGGGGAGAATTGAGAGCAATAATGAAAAGTCTATTTAAAAAGCACAAGCAGCAGATTCTTATTAGAAAAAGATACCCAGGTGTCGGCAGCCCGCTGTGCTGTCTCTCGAGGCCTGGCCTGCCGTGGAGCGTTTTTGCTGACCATGGGAGTGGACCACAGCACGTGGTTTAGATTTTAATGCCTACTTTTCTGTGAAAAGTGTCACATGTCACTGTGGCACTGCTGTGTCGGCCAAGTCCATGCAGGGAAAGAGACACACGTGGTGTGTGTGCTGAGAGGTGGATTATCTGCCCTGCTACGTTGGCATAGTAATGATATTAATTTTGTTGGGCTTCTGTCTGTGGCATATACTACACCTTCAATAAACATTTGTTGAATTACTGACAGAAACAAGTTATAAAACGACCACTGTGTAGAGAGTTACCTCAATAAATGGAAACCCATCGAATAATTTCAGGCTTCTTTGGTTTTGTTTTTCTCCTAATGACCTCTGGCTAAGAGCCTCCGTGAATTGGCCTTCTGCTCTTTCTTAAATCTGAAGTTAGATGATCTGTCTGGTTCCAGAACCTTCTCATTTCAACTCTATAGTTGAAGATCAGAAGTCAAATTGGTCTCTAACTTACTTTCTCCATGCCGAAAATGAAAGATTTCAATTTAAACTTACAAATTCCTGAAATACCTGTTTTCTGTTATGATCGTGTTTTGATACTAAGTCTTTTCATGTTTCAAATACTTTATCATTTTAGAAGTATCATGATTAGAAGTAAACCTAAACTATGTGGCATGTTTTTTCTATCATTTTTGCTTTGGCCATGCTTTTCGCAAGTTAATGGGGCTATTCATGTTTCAAATAATTATTCTGAGTTTTATGTATTTTGCTTAAGCACCTAAGAATAGTTATCATAGCAAAAGAAATGGGGTCTCATTCACTTGTCTTGCAATAGTCTTCATTTAATAATGTACTTGTGATTTAGTGAAGAATAAAAATATTCCTCTTCACACACGTCCGTGTGTCTTCATTTTATAGGTATTATGTTTACGTTACGTGTCTCCAGCCCCCGTATGGTCAGCACGTGTGATGGCACTGGGAACCCGTTTGAATCGTTTTCCCGTTGTGTGTCACTCTGCCTTACTTAGCCTTGGTGCGGAGAAGGCGGGGCGAGGGAGCCTCGTCCTGATTTTCCAGCTGAGGCCTGGCAGTGCTGATTTCTGGGGCCTGTGCGCTCCTCTGCTGAGCTTCCTGGGCTGTGCGAAATCCTGTAAGCACACAGCTTCCAGCTTCTCTGAGATCCTTGTCTGGGAGTGTGTGGCTGGGTCTTTGACTGACCCAGGCCTTGTAGCCAGTGTGGCGTGTGTGCCTGTTTCCCTGCCGGGGAGTTTAACGTTGCGGGGCAGCGGTTCACCCGTGGCACCTGTGCCCCGCCAGCTGTTTGCTGTCACTGAAAGCTCTGAAAGGTTCGCCATCACTGTCCTAGGGCAGGGTCTGAAGGCCTGGGGAGACGCCCGCCAGCCCTCCATGCAAGGCTCCTGGACACCTGCTTTCTTCTGTAACGTGCTCAATCGGTCCCGCCCAGTGGCTGTCAAGAACGTTTGGATCCGATGTGAAGATATTTGTGTCTAGACTCACTGAGGTGATTTTCCTGTATCATTGGGAATCAGCATATAGAAATAACTTGTGTATTCCATCCCAAATAAAAACCAAGAATGCTCCGGCGCTTGTAGCTCTTAAATACGGAGTGTGTAGGAAGGAAGGGAGTACACAATACGAGGGCAAATCTTACTTCTCACCTACATTGTCTTCAGTTAATCTCACTTAAAATTTAAAAACAGTAAGCTAAGGTGCCTGTGAATTGTGGGGCATGTCCATTTCATTCTAAACTGATGGCTCTTGCCTGAAAATTTGAAGCTGGTGGAATTGTTTTTCTAGGAAATTCCATTCTTGATGACATCAACTATTGTAACTTGGGTTTTAGAATGGCAGATATTAGGATTCCACTTGATCTTCTTTGAAATTCACTTTATTTATGTTCATTTTTAATGTAAAGAATACCCTCTGTTACCGTTCTCTCATCGTACAGTGTGTGTGTGTGTGTGTGTGTGTTTTGGTTTTGTTTTTCTCATGCTAGTTCCCTCTCACCGGGAGCTGAAGTGAATCGGCACTGGAGGAAGGCACCACTACACCTGGATTGTTAGGCTCCAAGCAGTTGTTAACAGAGAAAGGTGCTGGGGCAGCTGTTCAAGAGAACCCCACACGGTGATCCCCATGCTGCCCAAACAACTTTCAGCATTTCCTTTGGGCCACAGTTTCCCAGGTTCACTTTATATCTGGCTTGGCCTTAGAGATCCAGGCATTTGATATGCAGTGCAGAAAGAAATCAGACTTATTATTTCTATGTTTGTAGCAAATTGTGTGAATATTTGTCATACAATCAAATAGAAAGTCCTTTTATTCCTTTTAAATCAAAGCTAATATTTCCCCCTGCTTCCTGCCCTTAGGGAGCGATTTCTTCTGGGGAGGAGTCAATGCAGATGACTATTTCATCAGTGAAAGGATAGTTGAGTGGATGGGTGAAGGAGAGTAGTGTTCCGGTTTGTAAATACCGGGGTTTCAGCAATCATTTAATGAGCAGATACTCTCTGTCCTCTTACGGTTTTGAGGAAATGTCAGGGATGTAAATTTTGCCGTTATGGAATTTAACAGTGTACAGTGCTCTGTAATCATTAGTGTGCAGGTCTCCTTGATTTCCAGTAACATTCTTACAAGGGGCAGAAGCCTGATCAACGTGGCTTGTGTGTTTTATGAATGTGTGAGTAAGGTCAGACGTGCTCACCTTAATAACATTTCATTGGCTTCCTCTGTTCTTTCAGTGAAATGTATCCCGCAGGTACTGCTACATGACAGGATCTACGTTAGACACTCTTGTGCCCGACATACTTGCTCCCAGGCCACAAGGAACTTAGAGCTGAGTGGAAAATAAATTCATTAATCACTTCGACTCATGTCACACACATAGTGTAGGCTGTGATACTGTGGCTATAAAAAACCAGGGTGTGGCCGTGTGGAATAGTGCAGGGTCATAATTACAGCCCTCTGAGAGGCCGATGCAGGATAATTCCAAGTGTGAGCCCATCCTGGGACACTTAGGTGGGACTCTGTCTCAAAATAAAAATTTAAAAAGGAAGGCTAGAGATACAGTCCATTGAGAAGGCGCTGGGTTCCACTCCCAGTGCAGCAAAAACAAACATAACAACAAAACAAAAACAATTACGGGTGCAATGGGAGCAAAAAGGAGGGATTTTAAGGATGCTTTCTCGGAGGTAACACTGACAGCACTCAAGTTTCAAGGATGGCAGTGAATTGGCTCTGAGAAAGAGGTGGCCGCGGTGGGCATGGGCAGCAGGCTGGAGCGCGAGTCCCTCGGTGCCGGAGTCCGCCTTCCACGGCGAGACTGTCAAAGTGACTTCACCAGGGCGTGCTGGGGCTGTTGGTCCACTGACAAACTTTGGTCCTTATCCTTGGACCGTAGACTATGGGTTAAAACAGTCAAATTTGTGTATTTGAAATCACTCTGGAGGGGCTGGGGATTTAGCTCAGCCGTGTAAGTGTCTGCCTGCCAAGTGTGAGGTCCTGAGTTTGATCCTTGGTACCAAACTAAATTAAAAATAAAAAAAAATAAAATAAAATCATTCTGGATGCTAGAAAATACAATAACATTGAGTGCCTTCAGTTAAATAATAGTCTTATTAAAAAGTAAAACGTGTTCCCAGCTCAGCACGCAGTCCTTCTGAGGACAGCGTGCTCACAGGAGGGTTCCAGTGAGACGGCGGAAGGCTCCGCACACCCGGGGTTATGCTGGAGACAGCCCAGGGCGCAGAGACACATTCGGCCTTCAAGTGTTGGCCCTTTAGTAACAGATGCAGAGTCACGGTTAGAGCCCTTGGACAGCAGCACCCAAGGTGGTGAAGTAGAGAACAGGACCGGCCCTGTCCACTCCGGGACGGACACAGGTGTGTCCTTGCTTCTCTAAAGTCAGTCGTTGTAAGTCGGTGTTCAACTTTGCATTTACTTTTGCAGGATGTTTTTTTTTTGTAAAACAATGAAGTCTTAATTGTAGTAAACTTATAATGCTTGCCAAAAATGATTTAATGGGGACACAGGGTGGGACTTAGTGGTAGAGGACTTGGTGAGCATACACAGGACCCTGGGTTTGACTCCCAGCACCTCACAGTGAATAAAGAAACAAGCAGACCCTAATCCTAAAAGGGAAGTTTTGTGTTGAATTGAATTTAGAGAAATCTACTGTGATAACGTGATGGAAACTCCTGAGAAAAATAGCATACCTTGTTTTTGAAAAGATACAGAAATATCAACCGTCCTTTCTCAGTCTCCTGTTGGTGTAGAGAAAGAGGAGACTCTCCTCTCTAATTAATAGTCTGTCAATATCCAGGAAAATCACATGATACCGCCGAAATTTTTCTACCTAGTGAGGATATTTGATTAAACGCCATCTGGAAAGAGTCTCATTATCCAAGAAAAACATCTTAGGTCTTACATATGCTTTACATGTGTCAAGAAAGATGTTGGTCAATTAGGAGACAAATGGCATGGGCCGAGCTGGGCTGGAATCAGCTCCTTGCAGCCCTGCCTGCTTAGCCAGGGAGCCCGGGAACGGAGCCCTGCCGCCGCCTCACGGGCCCAGCAGCGGGGTGTGTGGGCTGCGAGGCAGAGCGGGGGCTCTCGGGCTGGCGGGGAGAAGCGAACCAGGCCAGTGCGTGCTGCAGGATGCCCGCACTCGAAGGAAAGAGCGAGAGAGAGTGGAGTAGCAGAGAGTAAAAAGTCTTTGCTGTTTATCTGTCCTACATTTAGTAATGTCAGAAAATAAAGTCAGAAGAAAATCCGAGTGAATTTTATCTTCCCTTGGGCTGGGGAATTCTTTCTAATCATCAAAGTAAAGTCAAAAACTCCAAAAGAAAATATCAATAAATTTAATCAAACAAAATTGTGAAATGTCATGGTGTCAAGTGAAGATAAATACAGTGAAACACAGATGACTGAGCTGGAAAATAATGGTAACTTATTAGATTTAGGTTTAAATATATTTGATAAAAGCTTATAATTTAATAAGAAAATTGCAAATGATAGAAAGAGCACAGGGTATAATCAAGGAGATCATAAAAAATAAATAAAAATTACAGAGACACAAATGAATTAGCCTTCAGTGTCACACAGGTGAACAGAATATTTTTTGTTATCAAATTAATGCATTTTTAGAACATGACACATTATTTATGTGGCTAGTGAGATGATACTATGTATCATCTATAAAATATATTACTTCCTTAGACACATTCGGGAGTTTGTTTTAAATAGTCACCAGGCAGATATGCAAGGATTTCTATTCATAGATTTTTAATGAAAAATTATTTTTAATAGTGAAATACTTTAAATTAATGAAATCTCAACCAATAGGGGCTCAGCTACTTATAATTGGTTCCCTCTGCCACTGATGGCCTGCAGTGACACTTTGTGCTTCTCGACAGACTTGTAGTAATTACTCTCATTCATTTATTCAGAAACTGAATTTCTACAGTAGTGGGTGCCAGGGCCTGCTCAGGACACAGGGAATCAAGCCGTGAACAAGGAGGGGAGGCTCTCACCACCACGGGGAAATGAGTGATTCCCGAGAGCGTTACGGATCAGCCAGGTGCTGTGTTTGCCTCGCGGAGAGGAGGGCTGTTAGGACTCGCCAGGCAGGGGCGGGGAGACTGCCACTTCCAGGAGTGTGAAGGGAAGGGTCGGCGGGAAGGGACAGGCCACTCGCAGCTGCCTGGATTGAGGGCTGGCAGCTGAGCGGAAGGAACCTGCAGGAGAGGAGCTGTCACAGAGGATGCAGGGCGCTCTGAGGACCTTCGTGAGGCCGCGGCTCTGGGGGGCGGGCACTGGGGGACTTCACTTCACAGGGCACTCACGTGACGGTGACCACGGTGGTAGCACTGGCCGGATGGCAGCTAGGAGGCTGCTGTGGTAGGAGGAGCTGGGTTATTGTCTTTGGAACTTTATATTGCTTCTCGTAATTTCATCATACATTTCCGTGATTTAAAAGGCAGAGCTCTTCACAGATGTGGATGGCGCTTACTTCTTTCCCATTTGTTCTTCCTGTGGTTCTCGACGTGTGTGAGCATACATGTGTGCTTGTAGTGCATGTTCGTGTGTGCGAACAGAGGAAGGCATACAGCCATCTCTGACTGGCTTCTGTTCCCTTCTCTCCCCCAGACATTTTGCATAAAATATACACTACTTTGTGCTACCTGTTTTTTATTTTGTGTACCTAAAAGTCTGGTTGTGTTTTGGATACAGAACCAATTGGATTGCCTGAAAATTTGCATCTAGCGTATTGTAGGAACCAATTTGAGCCACTCCCCTTGAATGCGGAACAATTGCTGTGACATTACCCAGTCTTGTTTGCGTAGACTGATGTGTACAGAGCAGGCTGTGCTGTGCCCTTCCCCTTCTGCTGGCTCTCAGTGGTGCAGATAAGGCGAGCGAGGTAGTGCTGTGTAATTCCAGAGGCCAACCTGACCGTCTCCTGTTTCCTTGCATAGTGCTCTCTGAAAAGGATTGAGGCCGGTGGGATGGCAGAGCTATTCAGCTCCAGGAATGTCAGCTGGGTTCGAGCCCCAAAGTAAGAGGCTGTGACTCCCCGGGGCACAAATGGTTACGTATCAGAAACTGAAGCAACAGCCTCCTAAAATCATTCAAATGCTCCCTTAATTGAATTACGCAGATTGATCCTTCTGCATGTCTTTCTCCCTGCATTTTGCAAAGATGCTTTTATCCCTACCTGGCCAGCCAGCTCAAGTTACTCATGTAGTTCCCGCCATCCTCACTATCACTCCTTTTTTTGGGGGGGGAGGTGTTACCTGGGATCAAACTCACAGCCTTGCGCCTGCCAGGTAGGCACAAATGCCACTGCGTTAAATCCCCCAGTATCACTCATTCTTAAACCACCCCCTTCTTCACAGGATGGTAAATTCTGGGAGAGGCCTAGGATCAAGGCCTTTGTCCACACATCCTCAGGAGGATTGGACTCAGGACCCCTTAACTGCCTTTAATTTTGAATATGTCTTGGTGTCTTTACTCTTGCCATGGGTCACAATGGAGATAGTAGATTGGAATTAACTTGCCGGGATTCTAATAACATTTCAGTGGGATTACAAATATAACTTTCCAAATTGTGAGGAAGATTAGGAAAGGGATTACAATACTTGGTTTATAGTATTCCATATTTGGATTACAGTAGAATGTGAGGGAAGGAGAAACGTGCGTGGTAATTTTAAGCAAACAGAAGGGAGTGCTGCCTGGGAAGCAGCCTTGTTCAGCACACAGCCCTCTTCTGCAGCGAGAGATGCACCTGGCGGCCAGCGCCCACACGGGAGCCAGGATGTGGGAGACTGAGTTCACTGTGGACTCCTGGATGACTGGGCGAATCAGTGCTGCTTACAGAGGCCAAGGCGGAATGCGAGTAACTAAATTGTCTTCATATATACTCAATGTTGTGGGCAAACACTCACAGGAGGTTTACTGAAGACTGTTCGGTCTTAGTTAAAGAGAAAGCTACAATGACAGAGGAGAATACCTGGGAACTTCTACTTTAAAAAGATACTGAAAATGCATAAGCAAATGTTTCAATGGTTCTACACTGCAGTTAGGATTATAGGTGATATTTTTAATTTGCCGCAGGATTTTCTGTCTTTTTTCTAATGTTTATTATCAATATATTTTAAAATTAAATTTAGAGAGGAGGATGAAGAAAGAAGGGATGTTCTCTATTTTTTCCCTAACCTAACGAAGGGCAGAACAAAGGATGACATTTACAAGTGACACCAGATAAAAGACAGCCCTGTCTCTTCTTAAGAAACCCTAGAGCAGAAGAGCTGGGAATACTAGAAAATCTCCTCCTCAGAGATGCACTGTGTCTGGGCAGCCAAGGATTGACAGCCACGAAGCATCCTGTCAGCTGGTCACAGGCGCAGGTCTGCCAAGGTGTTGGTCAGGGTATGGAAACGGCACACCTTCGGGCTGGGACCTTGCTGGCTGCTTTTGTGTGGAGAACTGTTCTGACACTCCCTGCATACGCAGCATGGCACATTTGACACACTGTCACATTACCAGAAGGCAGTCTTGTCAGTAGCTCCTGTTTCTGTTTCCCTTGATGGGTCCTGAGCACTTCTCTGTGAGGTCATGCAGGTATCCTTCATTTGTGCTGCCATATATTCATGGAAGATGGATGTGCTGTGATTCATCTGGCAACTACCTTATTGGAGTTTCCTCATTTTTTCTTTATTACTGATAGTACCATAGTGATACCCGTTTCCACTCAGTTGTAATTTCTTTAGGATAGTTTTCTCATGTGAGAATTGCTGAATGAAATACATATTATAAATTCATTCATTTTTTTTTCACTCATGCAACAAAATATCATGGAGCATTTACTGCAGTGTCAGGTGTGGACGAGGATTAGAGATAGAGTCGGGTGTGTGTGTGTGTGTGTGTGATTTCCTGAACTTTTGCAAACTCTATTCAAATGGCAAAGACAGAAAACCAGCAAATCAGAATATAATTGTGTACATGTGCATGTAAAATATCAAAAGACGAGATACAGAAACACCGTGCTAACAGTGATATGTTCTCTGAAAAGATGAAAAGGAACAGGATTTGGGGTGAAGGGAATCAGAGTCACTGTCAGAGACAGGGAGCCCGAATCAGCCTAGGTGAGGAGGAGCTCTGTGTTTCTGGAGCAGGGTCTTCCCTGCTGTACCGGCAGATGCATCCTTTGTGTCCTGGGGCGAGGAGGGAGAGCAGAACTGGGGTCCAAGGAGCAGGCGGGGTGGGGCGTGGGTCGTGGGTGAGGGAGCCCAGGCTGGGGAGGAAAGTAAAACAGAGCAAATCTTCATTTCACTCTGGGAACGAAGAGAAACCATGAGGTTGTTATGGGCAAAAATGCTGCAGATGATGTCACATTTAAAATATGACAGGAACTGCTTTCCAGAAAAAATGTTTCCAATCCCATATTGAAAACAGGAATCCCAGTAGAGGAACCAGTAGATATGAGGCAGAATACGCTGGTGTCTTGCAGGGACAGTTGTCAGGATGTGATGCGAAGGAAGGAGCCAGATGGAGAGATTGTAAGGCACAAGGAAGCTGGGCTTTGCGGAGCCGTGCATGTGGCGCGGATGGATTCCCCGATGCGATTTCATCAAGTGTCTCTCTTGCTAGAAGTGTGTGAAGTTCCCCTTTCCAAGTGTCTCAGAAGCTGCAGCTTTTGAACACTTTTGTGGATAGGGATTAAGCCTGGCATAGAGGTGTCATTTGGTAACTATATTGAATTAATTAATTTGAGTGTTACTATTCTGATTCTTAGCAATATAAGCTTTATTGTTTTGAATTGTGGTTTGAAATTCAACATCTTCTCCTATGTTGTTACAAATTTGTATTTCTTCATAATTGCATGTCTATGACCTTAATATTTTCCTATTGAATTTTCCTTTTTTTTTTTTTTTTTTTTTTAAGACAGCATCTCCCTACATCATTCAGGCTGGTGTTGAACTCACTATGTAGCCCAGGCTGGCCTTGAACCTGAAATGATACTCTTGCCTCAGTCTGCTGGGTGCCGCGACTACAGACATGCTCCCCCATGCCTGGCCTCTTCTTATTCTTATGCATTTATGAGTTCTTTATGTTTTCCAGGCATTAGGACTTCATAATATATTGTATTGTGGCAGCATATTGGATTTTTAAATTTTTATTTTTATATTTTTAACTATTATGTTCCAGATGCTCAAAGTATTACATATTTTGGGTTTGTGCTGATTTTTAGGTTACTGGGAGCACTTCTGGTTTATTATGTCATTATCTCTATTTTCCTACATAAGTGGGTTTCCTGGTAGAAGGGAAGGCAGCATTTTTTAAGTCAACTGAGGAAGATTTTCCTGAGTCTCACTGGTGAGCATTTTTCCTAAAGTTTTCTAAATAATGGAATCAGACTATTTAAAGGAGAAGGCCAGAGGACGAAGGAGGAAGGAAGTTCCAGGGAAGGCAGTGCGTTTGTCCCTTGGCAGCATACTGAATCCGTGTGACAGCTGCGTCTTTCTTGGCCCGGGAATCCTGGAGGACCTCGTGGGGCAGTCCTGTGTGGGTGGCCACACCCGGGAGCCCTTCCTCCACAGGCTGAGTCTTCAGGCACACTTCTTCAGGACCGCCTATCGGTCCTGCCGTTCCACCTGACCGTGGTCTTGCTCCTTTATTTTGAAGATAACTAAGCCCAGGAAAGATCCTGTGCCTGATTATCTAGCTGTAAGTGCCCCTCCTTCGGCTGAGTACATTGTCCTTTGATTCTTTTCGTCTTAGTGAATCACTGGCTGCTTCTTGCATGGCTGCTTCATGGAACAGAAGAAAGAATATTCCTAGGGAGGTCAGGAGGCAGACGCCCCTGGGCTGTCCACAGGCCCTGGAGCTCGGTTACCTTGATGATGATGATAAGGCCTGAACCCCATTATCTCTTGGGTCTGAGTTTCATGATGTCTTCTAACCCAGGGAGACACTTGATCTCAGCCAGAAGGCCGAGAAGTGATTAACCCAAGAATAATAAAGCTGTGCCAAATATCAAATAATAGGAGCACTTAGAGTGAAAAAAAACTGGAAAAAATTCATTAAGTCAAAATATGATTTTAGAAACAGAGATACACATCAGCCACTTTTTACCTCTGTAATGTTAATTTCTACATTTATTAGTGGCATAGAAAATGGTGCTTATCACACATTAGTTTTTTGAGATTTAAGCAAAACAGATCTTCAACACTCCATGACATTTAATCCATCTTAGTGCCACTATAGCTTCAAATTAAGTTATTAATTACCCTTAATTGAAATCATTTTAAATGATGCAATTTCCATTTCTAAGTGCTTATTTCATAAGCACTAGGAGTATAAATTCTGCTAAAAGTAACAAATATTTATGAAGGTTATTTCATGCAAGATATAGTTTTGGATATTTAAAATAATCACTAATTCCATACCCTTCAGAAGAAATTAAACATACCTTCGTGTCTTGTAACTGTTTATAACTGCTGTTCAAAATTTAGGCTTGGCTTTTACTTTTGGAACAAATAGGTTTGGGGGGGAGAAATGATTTTAGGCATTGAAAGAAGAAATTTGAGCAATTCGTATGGGCACGTGAACGTGTTGAAATACATATTTGTACAGTGCGCACTGAATGACGCAATGGGCTGGACAGAGATCGTAACACGTTTCACGTGATTCCGGTTTTGGTCATTGTGCGTTCAGCGGGAGTCACACGGGCCAAGGCTCAGGGCGCAGGACTGTCCAGGCCGGACCGCAGGTTCCGAGACTGTGCCTCTGGTGGCGTGGCTTCCCTAAGGCAGCGGGCCTGGAGCCCCGAGCTCCCTTGCGGGCTTCCTCCGCGTCGGAGCTCTCTCCCTCCTCCTGGGGAGACCCGGCAGCCCGCAGGTGGGCCTTGGGGTCGGCACCGTGGTGGCCCGGCTACCCGCGCGCGTGTTGCCGTCCTCGGCCCCGCGCCGCGCTCCACCTCCAGCCCTCGCCTCGGGTGGGGAGGAGAGGCCCGCTCCCTCTGAGACCAGACCAGCGGTGGCGGGGTGCGCTCTCCTCCCGCGCTCACTGGGGGCCTTTGCCCAGTGATTCTATTTCTCCGTCCCCGAGGCGCAAGTGCCTCCGCGGGAGCCGCAGTGGCCGTGCTGGGCGGAGCGCGCGGCCAGAGTTCGAGTCCTGCTCCGTCCCCGCCCGCGACTGCGGACAGTGTGAATGGACAGTACGGCGAGACGAAGCCAGGTGCCCCTGACCGCCCCCGGGGAGGCGCTAAGCCGTGTTTAAGGCCACGGAAAATGGGAAGCAGCGAAGGTCTGATGCGGAGACCCTGACAGTTATGTCCCCAGAAGGCGTCCTGCATCTTTCGGTGCTGAAAGTTGTAAACGGAGACTGGAGCGGTGTGTGAGACGCGGCAGGTGCTGCCCGGCCTGGTGCTGCGCGGGGTTAGGGTGCAGGCGCGCCCCACTCTGCTGCCGGCTGCGGACTCTGGCAGACGAGCGCCCGGAGGCGGCCAGGGCTGGAGACTCGCTCGACTGCAGAGGTTTTCAGAATTAGTGGTGCTCACAGAAGTGGGCCTGCGATGTGTGTTTGCTATGAAGTGTCGTGTGGGTTGTTTTTATCATGAAACCATTGCACCACAGTTTTAGGGTCACAGCACAGTTGAGACGGTGGCGCCAAAATTTCCTGCATCCCCGTGCCTCACCCGAAGCCTTGCTCATTGTCAGCGTCCTCAAGACCTGGGTCCCACAATTCCCAGCTCACTTCTGGTGGCGTACATGGAACGGGTTTTCCAGATCTGTAGTGATGCCCACCCGTCGTTAACAGTTCCACGCAGAGCACTTTCATTGCTTTAGAAATCCTGTGTGTTCATTGTTTTGCCTTCCCCGGAATGTTGTCTTTGAAATTATGCAGTCTGTAGCCTTTTCAGACCGGTTTCCTTCGCTTTCTGATGCATAGCCATGCCAAGTCTTTTCCTGGCGTTGAGAAATCCCCGTTTCTGTGTAGGGCCCAGTGAAGCCCACTGTCTGGGGGCCCCAGGACGTTCATCCACTCACCTACCGATGGACGTTTTGGTTGCTTCCAAGGTTTAATAATTGTGAGTAAAGGTTTGTTTCATTAAGAATTCAAATTTCCTGAGTGAAAACGGAAACATAAACAGAACCCACCCAGCCTGTGTGGTCCTTGTTCCTTCCCTGGGAGGCGTTAGTGTCTGGCTCTCGGTATCCAAATTATAGCAGTGCCACTTTCTTATTTTTTCAACTTTAACATGGTGCAAAAAAGATGCACCGTGGGTGGAGACTGCACTTGGTATTTTGAACTGAGATCTTCTCCCGAGATCTTAATATGTGGAACAATAGGTTCTCTCTGAGTTGGGTGTTAGGAAATCCGCAGTGAGCCCAGCGCCTGCATGATCATGTGATCCAAGGTGACCCGAGCAGGGTGCCGTGTGTCTCCCGGGCTACGAAGTGCAGCCTCATCCTGCAGTGTCTTCGTGAATGATAGGTTTAATTGCACAAATCCTTTCCTACGTAAGGAGGCTCTGTGCATTTAGAACAGTGCTTGAAGAAGGTCACCTGCTGATTTTTGCTGACTCACAGTTTTGTTTTGTTTTACTTTTATAAATTCTAGCCATTCTTTTTGCGGTAAGATACAGAGTACATTTACATTTAACCTTCACACATGTGGTTCAACCAGTCATTGGTAGCACATTTCTCAAGCAAAGCTCTGTAGCCGTTAAGCAATGACTCCTCTTTCTTTACCCTCCATGTACTGGACTCTGGTGCCCTCAGTTCTGCTTTCTGTTTGTTGTAGTTTAGATCTAAAACACTCTCCAGAGTCTCACGTATTCGGAGGTAGGGTGTTTGGAAAGTGATCAGGTGCTACCGTACCCAGCAGTGGGTTCGTCCATGGCTGAGTTCACAGCTGAGTGTGCTGTTAGGAGCTGGGGCCGGGCTGGAGGTGGAGGGTGTATTCTCGTCCTGGTACTCTTTTCTCTCTGCTGCCTTACTGCCATGAAGTGAGCGGATTTCTTTCACCACACCTCCCACCATGATGTTTCTGTCTTGGAGACAGTAAGCCATGGACTAAATCCCATGAACCATGAGCCAAACTAACTCTCTTCTCCTTTCAGTTATTGGTATCAGGTATTGTGTCCCAGCAATGGGAAGACTGACTGATATATTATCTTTGTGAATTAGGATGCATGAAGTACTCTAGAATTTGGTTCTTTCATCAAAATTCTCTACAAAATTGTCACAAATTTATATAACTTGTTTTCTTCATCTTTGTGCCAGACACAGTCAGTCAAGTGAAAGATCTCATCAGTGCGGCTCCAGGATTGTTACTGCCTCTGGCAGCTTCCTCTTAACGTCTCCCTCACACACTGCCTTCCCCACGCCCAGCACTTGCTCTGAACTGAAACAAAAGTCTTGTCTCTCTTCAGGTGTGGACTCAGTCCACGAGTAACTGCACACAGCGTATCTCCGCTGTTCGCCTGAAGGACACCGTCCCCTGTGTAAGGCACTCCCGTGTGTACCTCCGCTAGTGAAACCAGGTCTGGTGGTCGTTCACAGCTTCCGCTCAGGGGAAGGAAGAGCTCCCTGCCTCGCTCCAGCTGAGTTCACTTAAAACTGCAACAGCAGCAAGATTCCTTTTCAGCTTGGTTTCTTTAGGTATCACCCACAAATGTCTTTTTGAATTCAAATACTATTTCATGTTTCATTTAAACCTAGGCTTGCATCTTCCTTTTAAAATGCCTAATAGAAACTTTGCTTAACTCTGTAGGAAAAATGAGAACTGCTTGGTTTGCTTTCCTCTTTGTTGTTGTAAAAAAATGTGTCAGTATTCTCAATTACAGTGTTGCAAAATTAAGAAATCTGAAACATCTCAAATTTTAAAAACCACTGAGCATAGCTCCTCACTAAATGAGACCTGGCTATCATCTGGGTTAAAATCTCCTATGAGAGTAGAGAGAGTTTCTAGTTCAAACCCACTGTTCAGTAAGTGAGGAAATTAAACCTCTCTGAGGTGTGGTCAGTTACCCAGCGAGCGAGTCAGCTCTTCTGTTAGGCCACGCGTCTTTGCGCTCAGGAGGCGCCTGGGAAGAAGTTGGCCTTGGTGATTGGGGATTCGCGAGAAGGTCGTTGCTCGAGGTGATAGAGTGTGACGCTGTGGTGGAGATCAGTGGGGGCAGGGTTGGTGTACATCAAGAGTGAGAGGTTGGCGCTGTTTCAATTTACATAAAACAGGAGCCTGACGTAGAACATGTGGGGGACAGAACGAGGCAGGTATGGGCTGTCATCGCCTCTCTATAAACACCGCACGCACTGCTTTTCAGAGTATTCACTGCTTTCTGAAGAGTTTGAGGAATCTCAAAAGACTGTGGCCTCAGTGGAAGACCCCAGAAGACCCCGTGCAGTTGGAGTTCTGAGGTCTCAGATTGGCCCATTTCATTCAAATACATCGTTGTCTTCCTTCATACATTTCTTATTTGTGAGGGAAGTTGCTCTCAAGAATGCATGTGACATTTATAATACTATTAATACAGCCACTCTGGTTTGATGGTCTTAAATAGCACTTGGCTCTGAGGTCTTGGCGGTGTGCAATGCAGTCGCATCCATTCCTGGACACCAGTCATGGTAATTTGGGTCCTGTCTCCCGTACACCATTGGTATACTGCTTTGAGCTCACACACTCACATTTATATACATACATGTTCATAGGTAATATGCTCAATTGATTCAGTATTACGTGTTTTATGGGCTAGAAGAAGGGCATCACAAAGCCAACTGAGGAACGTTGTGTTGGCTAGTCCCTGGCTGAGTGTGCGGCTGGATGAGTTTACTTCTTCCTGGCAAACAACCGTGTAGACCTGGGGAGAGAGATGCGCTTTTCCTCCGTGAACTGGAGGCATCAGTGAGCCTCAGTGTGAGGCAAAGATAATTTTAATGTTTGGTGTATATGATCTTCTTGTATATGATCTTCATCAAAATTGTCCCCTCTCTTTCAGTTTCTCATCGACACCATTTAGATGATTTAAAGACAACTTTATAATGGTAGTAATGGCACATTTAATATTAAAAATATCTCATACAGTTTTCATTTTTGCCTGTCATTTTCTTATACATTCGTTGGAATCCTTAAATTCGTACTGGTTCATATTGTGCTTTTTTGGAATTCAGAATGGGATCATAAAATATTGGCTTCTGTTAAAATAAAATCCCAGTTTAAATAGCTTTGTAATGCTTTCATGGGCTTTGAGAACACTATTTAATCTCCTAATTTTGGACCTGTGTGAGTTATTTTTGGTTGTTTGTTTTTCATTATCAGAGATAACTGCAGGAGTTAGGCATCTCCCTTTATCCACGATGTTTCTGTGTTACAATTTTCTTGATGTAAAAATGCCTCAGTTGAGAAAGTGTCTCTTTCTCCTTTTAATCTTTTTTAATTTTCGAAACTTCCTGAGATTCTGGGTGAGACGGCAGTGTCAGGTCACCCTCAGTCCACAGCAGTCATTGTCCTCCTTCTCGTTTCCACGGGGAGCGCTGGGCTTCTGTCAAGGTCCCAGGCTCCACGGGGCAGCTCCACACGCATGGGTCGGGGTCACTGCCCAGTGCTTCTGCTCACTGCTCCTACCTCTGCGATGAATGATGCTACCCTGTGCCTGGCTCCGGGGAAGTGTGAGGGGGAGTGGGCCTCATCGCCGCACAGCCTGAAGCACAGCCAGCATCAGCCTGAAATCCCACCAAGAAGAAATGTTTGCAGTGGTTTGTTACATGTGGTGGTTACCGTGGTACCCAGAGGAGAGCAAATCTTCCGTCACAAAGCGGGCCCTGGTGGGCACTGCACTGAACCTTGTCCCACTGCCCTCTCCTCTGCTCTTGCTGAAGACAATTCTCCTTCCCCCAAGTGCCATGGGCAGATCACTGCCTGCCCTCTGCAGCACACATGCTCTCCCAGGATGCATCGTGTCTCTAGATAAGGCACATTGTAAGATACCGTTATACTCCAAAATTAGAGTGCGTCATCTAGATAAACGCCCTGGGATAGTCATCTGGCCATACTCAAAAACACACACCGAGCTCAAGAGCTGGTAGTTGTTACAGAATCACAGAAAATAGTCTAAGCCTGGAAATGGAGCGACCCAGGCATAATAGTCAAAAGGTATTATGGTAATAGAAACAGAGTTCGAGAGGGTAGAATATCTAAAATGAGTTCATCTCTGGGTACTTGAAGCTTTTATTTTTGAACTACTTCTACAAGACACTTCAGGTATCCTTATTTTCTACACAGCCACAAAGATGATAGCTGAGAGGAGAAGAAATGATCACCGTTCTAAGCATCAGATCTTGCCTTATCACTGTTTGAAATGGGAAAAAGCAGAATCCAATCCAATTTTAAAAATCTGCTCCTCTCATCTGCCAAAGCCCATGCAAAGATAGGGAAACAAAATTGATTTTTCTTTCAGCTCTCTTCAGTCCAACCTGGTTTTAGGTAGAGTAGAAAGCAGATTCACTTCATATTGATCTGAGTCTTGAACCAGTATAATTCTCAATTGACACAACTGAAAGAATCATCATCATTTTGGTTCTAAAGACAGGGAGGAAATTCTGCAGACTTCATGCATTTCTCAATTTGCTGTGGCTTTCTGGTTCTCTGAATTATGCATTGGGCCCTTCTGAACATATGATGCTGAATTTGTTCTATCCCAGTGTGAAATTATGGTAAAATGTTTTGGGAGTGGCTTGTCTACCACTGGTACTGCTAAATCATAAGTCCTTCACAAAGTCTGGCAAATTTAGATAGAAATGTCTGATGCTCCCATTGTTACCAAGTGTCAGGGCTTGTGTCTGGATGTCCCCCCAAAGCCTCATGCACTGCCAGAAGGGGGTTCTCTTCAGAGGCAGCTGAATCTAGACTTTGTGATTGATTCATTATCTAAGGCTGGGATTATGGGTTTATGGATGTGAGTGCTACACCCACCCTAGGGCGGGTAGCCTGCATACACTATAAGGGGCAGAAAGAGTTTTCTCGCACTCCTCCCCTTTTGCTCTTTCTGCTTTTCCTGTCTTCTGCTGCCATGAAAGGTTGCCCCTGTACCACGCCACCCTGCCTTGGAAGCAGCTGACTATGAACGGAAACATCCACAAATTGTGAGTTAAATAAACCTTTCCTTCCTTAATTTTGGGTGTTGGGTGTTTTGTCTCAGCAACAAAAGAAAAGTAATCACATCAGGCTTTGCATGGACTTGGTAAGAGAAGGCCAGAGGTTGGAAAGGATGGACTGGCCATAGGGCAGAGGAAAGTCTCTGTATATGCAGACAGTCAGGGCTGTTGATTCAGGGGCTCTGTACCTGAGCGCGTGTAAACATCACAAGATGGGTTTGCCTCATTCCACCTGCCCATACTTTTACTTGAGCACAAACAATGCATCAAAGCAGAAGGGCTACTCGGGGCATAATCATCATGGCTCTGGGGAGAGCAGTTTTGGCAGATAGATTCAGGCAGAAGGATGGGTTGGTGGTTTTAAAAGACAGTAATGAATCCATTTGACAATTTTAATATAACATTAGGGATGTAAGACCTAAATCAGAGTTTTAAGCAGAGATTCTGTTTCAGCTTTATTCTTAGTCTCATCTATTTTTCTCCAGTTTACCACCTACGTGCAAAGTCCTGCTTCTTGGGTGAAGCTCCCTAACTATTCCCATGTCTTCTGGTTGATGGTCTTCTCTAATTTTGGAACAGACAGTGAATCCCAGACATTCTCATCTTTTTCTTCTATTTCAGATATAAGCCAGTCAGCACATCACATTCCCCCAGTGTATTGATCAACATTTTCCCCGCTGAGACAAAATACTGGACACAACATGGAGGAGAGATTTATTTTGGCTCATGGTTTCAGAAGGTTGAGTGCATGGCTGGCTGCTCCAAGGCAGAAACATCGTGGTGGAAGGGTGTGGTGAAAGAAAGATGGCCAGTTCCTGGCATTCAGGGAGCTGAGAGCAGTAAAGAGCCAGGCACACCCTTTGACCCACCAAGAATTGTGTTTTACCAGTTTCCTGTGTGTCTCTCAAGCCAATCAAACTGACTGTCGAGATGAACTGCCACACCTGACTATACGGGTTGGTACAGAGCCCAATCAACCAGTGAGAAATAATAATATTTTTGTTGGAGTATCTGAGGGAAATACACTGAAATGTCTCAGGTGGGCCCAGACCCTAAGAGTGTGTGGATATGAAAGGTCTGCTTTTGTTTTGATCTTGCACAGTGTTCCTGATGGAAACAGAACAGAATCAGAGAAACTGAATCATGATGGCTGCCACTTATGTTCAGCCTTACCTTTCTTTCTTTTTTTTTTTTTTGTGAGTGTGTGTGTGTATGTGTGTGAATATTTGTGTGCACATGCTGTGTGTGTTGTACTGGGGCTTGGACTGAGAGCCTGCATACTGAGCTACAGTTGCAGCCCCTTTAATTTTTTTTTTTTAAATTTTGAGACAGAACTTTGCTAAGTTGCCCTGTCTGGGCTCCAGGTTGAATTTTCCTACCTTAGCCTCCTAGAGTGCTGGGTTGTAGGTGTCACCAGGTCTGGATCAGCCTAACCTATCAAAGCCATACCTGTCCCCACTGCTCCATTTGCTGAGTTAGATGAATGGATATAGTCTCTTCCCCTCCTCCTCCTCCCTCCCTCTCTCCCTTCTGTTTTGCTTTTTCATAAACCTGCTTGGACTGTGATTTCTATCCCTTGTCATTGAAAGAGTTCTAATCTGCACTCTGCTTGAGTTTATCTTGTTTCTCTTTGGTTCAATAACACAATTGTACTTTACTCATCTGCTGATATTTTGACAAATTAATGTGTCCACAGCCAAATGGCAGACTATTGATATAAATGCAGTATCTTCGGTTTTTCTAAATGGTGTCCAGATTTGTAGAGATACATTTGTCTATGTTGTGAGAATTGAAAATCCTTCATGCATAACTTGAGTGCTCTGTTTATGTAAGTAATTCGGCATTTGTCTTCAAGTGCAAAGAGTCCCTGTTGATTTTAAATGCATAGGCTGTGTTAGTAAGCAGAGAAGATGAGAATCAGACCAGGGAGGAATAAATTTCGTTCCTTTGTGACTGTTTAAAGTTTAGAAACTTTATCTCCCTCAGCTTGATGTTGGACGGAGACATCAAGTAGGAGGTTATGACTGGCTGCACTCAACTTTCCTCAAAATAGTTTTTCAATTTCTATATTTAATGTCCTAACAGATTTATTTCAATTTTAGGCATAAACCAAATTTACCTTTTGGCTTAAAATGAGTTGAAATCATAGTGTGAGCATTTTGCTTTGTCATATGCCCTTAAAAATCTTTATATTTTTACCATAATCAACTACAGTCTGAACCAATTACCATCTTTTAGTGAGAGCTCAATTTTTAAAAGAATCAATAAAATATAAGAAGAATTATATAATTATTATAAGGAAGACTAGATTTTCACTTCTGGGGATTTATTTTTTATCCAGGTATACAGTGAGAACAAATTTAAGGTTTTAGAAATTTTGGTGAACACTGATCAGAGGAGTCAATGCTGGGAATAGATCTTCAAATTATTACATTATGTTGTTCGGAAATCTAATTGATAAGTAGCAAATTAGTATTTAAGGACAGACACCACTTCTGTTTTCTCACAGGAGAGTTTCACTCTCCCCCTCTCCCACACACAGGTTAATTTTGCGGCTTGCTCTTCTGCAGGATTTTTTTCGAGTAAAGCTGCTGGCATAAGACAACTTGCAGTTCCCTCACATTTTCCCTGATAGAAATTATTTCCCTGCGTGATTCTAAGATGTTCTGGGAGAGTCTGGGCTGTAGGGGAGGACGTGAGGCCTCGCGAGTGGGAATCAGGCTGGGTCAGAGTGGCGGGCCTGCCGCTCAGCTCCTCCCCCACCCCCGGCCACTGTCATGGTAACTCCATCCAGAGGCCTCTTAGTTTCCTAACAAATCAGTTGAGTACATTGTTTGTTTGTTTTCTGCATCAAATTCTCTTTGAGACAATTCTGCAAATTGATTGTATGTCTTATTGACTTAGCCTTTGGAAAAAGGTTATAAAAATCCAGAGATACATGGATTTGAATATTGAACGTTCCTTTAAAAAAAAAAGTCCTCCATGATAGAAATGAATGTGGACAATCATTTCGTAGCCATTAGTAACATAAATATTGCAATTATGAAACTCGCCAGAGCTTCTAGGTTCCTGCCCTACAGTTCCTGCACCAGTTTTGATCATAGGCAAGTCATTCCCATCTGTGGACCTCTTTGCACCCTTCTATGGCATTATAGGTTCAAATTGACAGGGTCATGAATTTAAAGCGCTCTGACTCTAATACATGAATGTGAATGAGTTTCCCTTCTTGCCATTGCATGGCTTATGCACTGCATGCTGTGACGGACATTTAGAAGCACACGTTGCTGTGTGGGCTGCAGTGTCGCCCTGCCCACCGCATCTGCTGGTTTTCCAAGACTCCGAGGACTTTGGCTGAGAACAGCAGCGTGTGAAGTATGAAGAGAATACCCGGATCCAGTCAGATGGGATGCTCACTAAGAGAACACGTCTTGAGTTAGACCTTGCTGTTTTATTTTTTATAGCTATTAGGGAATTCTCTTGTGAGGAGAATAACAGAATGACCTTGATCTCACCTCTCCATTTGCTACATTTTATTTAATTGGTTGGGATGTAAATATGGTGATTAGAAATAAATCATTAAATGTTACTGAGTTTGAGAAGCAGAGCAGGAAATTTGAGGAAAACATAGATGCCAACAGCTGAAGGCGAAAACGAGATGAATTCCATTGTTTTAATGAAGCACCAGCCGTCTCTATTGGGACTAGAATCCAATGTGCTAACTGATTATTTACAGCCTGATTATGTCATACCTTGATGGGGGGAATCAGTAGATTGCCTGAGAGGGATTTTAAACTGTGTCTGGGGTACTCTGAGACATAAGCCAGAACTGAGGTGAATGTCTAATAAAGGTAAATCAGGGCAAAGTAAGGTTCATTAGCATCTGAACTCTGTGTGTATCTAAAATAGAATTTGATAATGTGGCAGAAATAGCATTTGGTTTGGGATTTAACACACCCCAGAGCGTATCCACGGATTTATGGTTAAGTATTCATGGATGGTGTCTGTTTGTTTACTTGCGTTGCGTGTTGTATTAGGAAAGACAAGGGAGTGATGCTTTGTGTGCAGCTGCAGAGACTCCCGCTCTGCCTTTGAGAGGTCACAACGGTGCAGTGCAGAGCTTCACAAAGATTGCTTTTAGCATCAGAACTTGGTGAAATCTAAGGTTTGATATACATAGCTGTGTAACCCTAAGATTAATTTGTGAATTCTGCTGAGCCACGGGTCCTTTTTTATTTTACTGTTAATTTCTGGTGCAGGATACAGGTGGCATTTATGTGTAATGAGGTGAAAGTTTTGAACACTCATAAGTGTGGTTGGACGGTTCATCTGTCTGGTTAGGCATTCACAGGACGTACCCGGAACGTTTTCGTCATCCGAAACAAAACCTCTGCTCACGCTGAGCAGTGACTGCCTCTGCCTTTGCCTGCTCTGTCACCGTCGCTGGTCGTAACCTCTGCTCTGCTTTTTGTGTATCAGTTTCCCTGTTCTGGGAACCTCGTATGAGTAAAGTCGTACATTGTGTTCTTCAGTAAGGCAGAGCTTCTTTCATAGCAAATCTTCTGGAGCCATCCGTGCTGTTTCAGGTGTCAAAATGTCACTCCTTGCAGAGACTGAATCGTGCTGCCCTGGAAGCAGACACCATATCGTGATCCCCCATTCGTCTGCCCAGTGCTTCACTCGCTTGCTGGGACCTCTTGGCTCTTGGGACTAGCGTACCGTGGACACGAGTGTCTAAATTCCGCTCAGGACTCAGCTTTCCTGTCTTTTGTGTTGTGCCAGATGTAGAATTTCGGGCTCATAGGATAAGTCAGTGTTTAATTTTGTGAGGAACCTCTGAAGTTTCCACTTTGGCACCCCCACATTCTTTCCCTGCTAAGAAGCCATAGACATTGCTAATTTCTCTGTATCCTTGCTAACAATTTTCATTTTCTAATTTAAACTATGTTAACAGATGTGAAATAGTAAATTATGTTTCTTTTTCCGCAGTGATCAGTGATGTTAAATATCTTCTCATGTTCCTCATGTTACCCTCTTTGTGTTTTCTTTGGAGAAATGGTGTGGAGTGATGTGCAGTTTTCAAAGATGAAAGATGGCCACAGTGGGGACCCTCAGATGATTTAGTGATGTGACATAAGTAATCACAATGGTTGACGTTCCTTTAGCATCTAGTCCAGGCTGGTCTGTGTGAGTGCTATGAGTATGATTTCAGTCAGCTCTCGCTATGAAGTTAAATACCATGCAGGTGACTTCAACATTATTTCTGTTCACTTAATGGCATGGGATTTTAGAATTATCAACTATCTCATCTTATGTTACCCAGCACCTACATTGCAGAGACCGGATGTAAACTGAGTCTCCCTGACTTCAGTGCCACTGACTGCTAACTGCTATGCCAAATTGCTGAATGCAGGGCCTACTATTAAATAACCTGTCAATATACATTAATAGCCCATCATCTCTATCCACAGCTGAATGCACACACGCACACGCACACACACAGCCCACGCAGTTTTCAGGCTTCATTGGCTCCATCGTGGCGTGGATTTCCCGTTGCCATTCATCCATCATCTAGTCTCATCCACAGCAAGCTTTGGAGAAGATACCTTACTTTTAGTTTTCTACAAAAACAAAATAACCTAGATTGTTATTTGGCTTTTTTGAGAGAAATTGTGCATCGACTGAGCATACGCACTTAGGACATTTGATCTTGATTATATTTTTAAGATGTTTGTAGAGTGAACAACATTGGAAGAGCGTCGGAAGACACAGAAAACGTCTTCCTTTGGAGCAGGGAGCAGCTTTGTTTACTGTTCGGTGTGGCTGAGATAAAGAGTCCATTCGGGGAAGCTCCGGCAGGTGTACTTGCAGCCCAGGTTAGAAGTTCCAGGACCTTCAAGATGGGAGTGGCCGCAGGTGCCCGGACAGCTTCCACGTCCACTTCATGCGGTCCACACAAGGTGCTGGCTAAGCCTGAAGCCCAGGCTACTTGCTGTGTGCAACAAGTACCAGGAGTCTTGGCCTTCCTGTCAGCATCCACGCGATGTTAGCCGGCTGCCTTGTTAGTCGGTAAAACCAAGATAACAGCCCCAAGGACCAGGTCTAACATTCGTTAATGAATTTCTATGAACCCAGTCTGAGGTACTTCCTGTTATAATGTTTATTTTTCAGTTGAAGACTGAAAGTTTATATTTCTGATTTAGAAGACTATCAGACCCAGTGTGAGCCTCATGAGTCAAAATTAGTTGCCATCAGAACTCTGTGTATGCAGCTAGTAATCTGAAGAAAATATACCTGTACTTCCTGAGTATAGTGGAGCTGTACACTCACGGACCCAAACTTCTTACACTATTCTAATATTGTGAGTATTGCACTCCAATTGCCATTCTCTTTCATTGGGTTAGTTAAAAATTATAATTAAATTGCCTAGCATGCATAATACCCTGGCCTCTATTCTGAGCACTGCCAAGAAGATAAAGACACTGCAGTGAAAGTTGAAAGGTAGCAGGAGTAGCTGCAAAGGATGCTGCCACATGCATTGGATTCTCACTTGCATTGTTCTCTGCATGCATATGCCAAGTCTGTTATTGTACAATAATCCACAGCTTCTGTCAGACAGTACATGTGGTAGAAACCGTAAGAAATAAGCTTCGAATCATGTAGGTACCTCTGCAGAATTGTTTCCATAGGCTTTAAATTTTAATAGAATGCTCAAAGACCTAGATTTTAAATATGAGCATTCCCTAACTGTTTCCAGGTGAAGGAACATATCAGAGGAGATATTTGGGGGTCAGAGAACTGGCACTTTCTCGGTACCTACCCACTGTTGCTACACCCTGACTTCTCTGTTGGATTAGCCTTGGGCTGACATACTAAGCATGTGAAAATTGCTTCAGTACCTTTGAAATTCCAAAAAGTCAAATACTACTTAACTTCTTCGTGGTTAACAAAGAGACATTAACCTACTTTGTAAACTCCTTGTAGATTGCTTCATAAAGTATCATTATTCAGATTTATTGGCAATAAAGCATTTTACTGGGTCTTTTTTTTAATATGGAAATATACTTTGACAGTCATTAGAATTTTTTAAAGAGGGGTCACACAAGTAAAACCTGTAAAATAAAAGTATGGAATAAGTAGGATATTATCACTTTGTAAGATTTGTTTACTTGTGATGGTCTTATACTGAGTATACTTTTTTCCAGCTGATACTGAAACTTTTATAGAATAATGTTATATGTACAGGTGACATGGAGAAGTTAGTTCACAGTATCCTCTTCTGATCATTAATCAAAGAACAAAAGAGAGCTAAAAATTTACCTAAATGACATTAGTATCAGTTGAATCAAAAGGGGAAGGGATACCAAGAATTTCAAAAATTGCTGGCCAAGGAAACAGACCGAGAGCTGTGGCCTCCTGCTCAGGGTGCTGAGCCCAAATGTGCTCACCAGGGGGCTGAAAGGAATCCCAGTCTGACCCTAAAGACTGCCAAAATAGGAACCAGGGAGATGACTCGGTGTTCACCAGAAAGAGTCCAAACCATTTCATCCATGATCATGCTCTCCAGTTACATCCATTTACCTACAAGAGACTCGAGATTATCCTTCTTCGTGGATGGGTAGCTTTCCATTGTATGAAAATACCATATCTTTCTTATCCATTCTGTGGTTGATAGGTAAGTTATTCTTGCTTTTTTCTGGTCTCCCGTTGTGTGGAACAATTGTTTTCTGTCCTTTGATTTTCAGTCTATGAATTTCCTTTTGAGTTGAATGTGTTTCTTCTGTACATTATATTGATGGATCTTGTTTCTTGATCCACTCTCCCTGTGTTTCTTTTTATTGGTGAATTGAGGCCATCTACATTAGTGGTCACAACCAGCATACATTGATTCATCTCCGCCATGCTATCCTCCTGCTTTTGGCCCTCCACTTTTCCCCTTCATTCAATTGCCAGTGGGATCCAAAAAGCACAATAGATATTATGAAAGTGATACGGGAGGAAATGCCTAAAAAGGGAAAGTGGTAACCACTGTTAATTTTCTGTCATTTTTTTTGAATTCTAGTATTATTTTGATAGTTTTGCTAGGTTTGGTTTTATTCTGTTTTGTTTTGTTAAATTTTACTGTGTCTGCTGCTATGGACAGCTATTTGGAAGAAAATGAGAGACATTATGGTAGCCATTGGTGATTTCCTGCTGTCTTATTTTGAAGTCCTATACCACTTGCATTGTTCTGTTCAATTTGCTTTATTCTGTTTTATTTTGTTTTATTATCTTTAAAATAAAATAAAAAGAATCAGGGACAAGTGGGTAAAGGTGCCTGCATTGTTGGTTTAGGGGCAGCAGAAATGCAGGGACCAGGGCGAACACTGAGCTCCTCCATTGTGGAAGTGGACCACCTCTCCACACTAAGTCAAACTAGTCCAGCACAAGGTGTGAAATAGATTCTCACAGAAAGTCAGTCAGTGCACTCTAGCCATAAGTTAGGTTACCTCCATCTGAGTAGTTCCCGAGGAAATACCCAAGAAATGTGATCTGTCAAAATGTAACTGGTAGAGGAAAACCAATGGGTCTCTTCTACCAGTAAGTACAAAGAGCAACTCACATAACTTGCCTGCAGAGCCAGGTGTGGTGGTGCATGCCTGTAATCCCAGCCCTTGGAAGACTGATTCAGGAGGACAGTTGCAAGTTTGAGACCAGCCTGGGCTACAAAGTGAGCTCAAGTTCAGCCTGAACTGCATAGGGAGACCCTGTCTCAGAAAGACAAAACAAAACCAAAAACAACAACAAGAACAATAAAACTTACTTGCAGAAGTAGGAAGTCTGGGTAGGAGCCACAAGTTGAAAGGGAGAAGCATAATGGAAATTGTAATCATCATTCAGATGAGTAGGTAGTCAGGTACAGGGAAGCTGACAGAAGCCAGTGCAGCCTGAGAGAGAGGATCATGCATCATGATACTCGTACACACACACACTCACACTCAACATCAACACATGTTGAACAGAGACTGCCACACAACAAGATGACTAGAGGAAGAGATGAAAATAAGAATGAAAAGCTGCAAAACAAACTACTAAGGACCAGGGCAACATCATGTCAAACATATAAATGAACTAAACATGTCAAGTGCACAAAACAAAGATGATTAAATATTGACTTGTTATGTGGAAGACAGGAATCTATGATGAAAGCAAATGGAAGAGGAAGAATTTAATGCTAAGGGAAAGAAGAGTATAGATTTTCAGGGAACAGCAAAATAAGCCAACATAAGAAGTCTCTTGTTCATGAGATGGCAAAGCCCACACATAAAATTAAAAATGCATTGACATGTAAGAGGATAAATCCAGATGTATGCTGAGAAAATTCCCAGAAGGCCATCTTCCTGGGTGAAAGTTTGAATATATTTTTAAAATTTATATCTAGTAAACTTCATTTCTTGAAGTGTAACTCTCTGAGTTTTGACATACGTAGAATCATCTAGCCACCACGGGCACACATCCACTTCCTCACCCCATGATTTCTCTCGTGCTCCCCTTCATAGTCAATCCCTGTCCCTTCTTTAAGTCCTCAGAAACCCATCCAGTTTTCACTCTCACAGACTGTCATGGGGATGAAAATAGACTGTAATCCTTTGCCTCTGAATCTTCCCACTCAGCATAATGCGTCTGAGGATTAGCTTCACATTCTATGTTTTCCTTTCACCATTTACTTTTCCATTCTTCACATGAAAGACGTTTCAACTGTTCTCAGTTTCAAATGTTTGTACACACACAGAGCTACTTCCCTACGCAGCTCCTGGAGACTGTATTATACAAGTTTTTGTACCAACTTATGTTTTCACTTGTCTTGGGTAAATATCTAGGATTGGCATAACCGAGTTCATGGTGTGTCTGTGTTTTGCTTTTTAAGAATCTGACCAACTCTTTCTGGAGTAGCTGTGCCAGTTTGCGTTACCATCAGGCAGGACTGAGAAGTCCTGTTTGACCACATCCTTGACTGCAATTGGTTCTTTCGGATGCTTCCCTGTGGTTAGTTTATCCATTCAGACAGGCTTGCTGTTGTATCTTGTTGTGGACTTAGTTTCCATTTTCCTCATGAACATGACGCTGAGCATGTTTTTGTCTTGTTCTGCTTGGTCCTTAGTAGATCTTCTTTGGTAAAGCCTTTGTTCAGTTGTTTCCTTTAAAAATTGGATCATTGGTTCTTTACCATATTGTTTTGAAACATTTTTAGTGTTTAATCTGAAAGAGCAAAAGATCTTAGATTTTAGCCTACTTGTGTGGCAAGGTTAATCTCCTATAGAATATATCTGTCTGACTTTTATACATACAGTGTTATCTTTGTATGGCAGGTTTTTAATACTCTTGCAACTAGGTAGTGGTGTGAGTAGTTTGTTTTCATGGCTGTTTTGAATATTCTCATTTCATTGACGCTCCATCAAAGTTTCAGAGTAAATTTATTGATGTATATTATTTTCAAGATTTTTCAGGGCTCATAAAGTTAAATGCAAAGTGTTTTGGAAGATAATGTGTAGAATTATTATTATTTATTAAATGTTGATGGAATTCTAAAACAACCAAGTACTAGGGTTTTCCTTATTAGAAATTTAAGACATAAATTCAGTTTCTATAGTAAATATACAGCTCTTTAGGTAATATATTTATTATATAATGAGTTTTGCTAATTTTGGCTTCAGGTACTGTTCCTATAATGTCAGTAGGGTTTGTAGTGTTACTCACTGTTTATTCTTGATATTAATTTTGTCTCCCTCTCTCTCTCTGTGTCTCTGTCTCTGTCTCTCCCCCTCCCTTTTCCTGTCTCTCTTCCTCCTTCCTTTCCTCTCTTTATTCTGGGTAGAATTTCATCAATTTTAATAAGCCTTAGCTAAGCCCACTTTTAATTAATTGCCTCTTTTCTTCAGTTTTTTTATTTCATTCACATCGAGTTGTATTATCACCATTGATATATTTATTACTTCCTTCTGGCTGCTGGGGGTTTCACTGACTTAATTTTCTAGTTTCTTTTGGTGTAAGTTACATTATTGATTTAGGGGCTTTAAGGCTCAGTGGCATAAATTTCCTTTAAACCCTAATTTAGCTATATCCCGCATATTTTGAAACATTATATTTTCAATTTGATGTAATTTAAAAGTTTTTACATTTTCTCGCAGATTTCTTCCTTAGCTCATGGGTTACTTAGTGGAATATTGGTGTCTTAATATTTGGAAATTTACAAATGATCTTTGTGTCATTGTTCATTTCAAGTTTAATTCTGTTACACTTAAAGAACACTCTTTTCTATGACTTTGATTTTTTAAATTGTCTCTTTTGCGTGTCGTAAATTTTTGCCTTATGTATTTTGAGGCTCTGTTCTTAGTTGCACATTTGTTTTGGCCTGCGGTGTCTTGGTGAGTTGACCCTTTTGGCATTGAACCAGGACTCTTTTATCCTTGATCGTTTTATTATGTGAAGGTAAAATTTACCTAATAGTAATGTAACCAGTCCACCTTTCTTTGGATTTGTATTTTTATACTAAAAATTTCCCCTTTATTTTCTTTTAACTTATTTATGTTTTCATATTTAAAGCGGGTTTCCTGGAGATGCCATACAGTGAATCTTTTTAATTTTTTTAGACTCTGACGACCCATTCTTTTACTTATTGTCTTTAGACCATTTATGTATTTCAGTTATTGATGAAGTTGAATTTAGGACTGCTTTTTTTAAAAGTTAGTTTGGTTTGCTCCTCCATTTTTGTGCCATCATTCCCACTTTCCTGCTAATTTTGGCATTCTTTGGATTTTTTTCTGTTTATTTTATTGGTACATGTAAGATATACATAGTGATAGCATTCATCACAGGAAATCTGTGCCAGTGCATGGCATGTCTCGCTGCTTCTTTGGTTTTCCCATTACTCTCCCCTCCGACCCCTCTTCTGCTCTTCATTTGCCTCAGTTTTGTTTTCATTTTTTCCTTTTCTTTTTCTCATCCCTTCTCCCCCCACCCTTTAGTCCCCTTCTTATTTGAACGTTGTTCTTCCCATTCCCAATATCTATCATACATTATGATCCTGATTTTCATGTTTGATTTTTCACCTGTGTAAATATCACATGGCTTCTCTGGTGTGAATATTTTAACATGTTATTTTAGTGTAACTATTAGCTATTTGGAATATAAATTATAAATATATATATATGTACATGCATTTGTATTTTTGTGTCTATTCAGTGGTAACTCAGTTCATGAACACTTTTGTTTGTAAACAGTTTGATTTGCAAACAAGCATTTGGCAAAATTTTGTTTTTGTTTGTGAACTCGAATCGGATGAGGAAGGTGTGTTCCAGCGCCATCTCTCCCACATGAACATGACCATGCCTGTCTTTTCCAGAATCATGGAATAGAGCAAGTTCACAAACCGAGGTACCACTGTGTATACACACGTGTTACTCTATATAAATGGACACAGGTAATTTTTGGTAGTTTGCTTAAAAGTTAATACGCTTTTTCCTGTATATCAAATCAGGATGCCTTCTACTCAAATCAGTCTCTTAAACTTGACCATTATTTTATAGTCATAAAAATGTATTGCATCTATGTACACTGAAAACACCACCATATATTAATTTTTACTTTTAATACTAATACATATTAAAATTGGAAAAATATTTTTTTGGCTCTTACTATATCTATTGTGCTTTGTTTCTGAAGTTCCAGGCTTTCCCCACAAGTCATTTTTCATCTATCTAAAGCTCTTCCTTTAGGATTTCTTTCTGGCCAGGTTTACTCTTGAGCAATTCTTTCAAGTTTCCTTCTTCAGCAAGTATGTTTGTTTTTTCCTCCTTCTGAAAGGTGGTTTTTCTTGGATGTGGTATTTTATACCAGTCTTCTTATTGTTTTAGCATTTTCCTGATCTTCCGTGGCCTTTTGCTTTCCATGGTTTCTAAGGAAAAACACACAATCGTGGTCTGGCTGCCCCATAAATAATATGCCTTTTATCTGCAGCAGCCCTTTGTTTGTTTGTTTGTTTCTCTCTCGCTTTCTTTCTTTCTTTCTTTCTTTCTTTCTTTCTTTCTTTCTTTCTTTCTTTCTTCCTTCCTTTTCAGCCATTGGGTTGTTAGATTTTGTATCTCAAGTAATCTGGGGTTGGGTCCAGGAGATTTAAAAGTATTCCACTGTGACTTTAATGGTCCTCTGAAAAATGTTCTGGGTAATGTTATTTTTAAAAAGCAAGGAATCAGGGCCAGGGGTGGATCTCAGTGGTGCAGCGCTGTGCCTGCAGCCCTGGGTTAGATTCCTCTAGAGCAGTAACTAAGTAAATGGTTGAATAAGAATGGTGAGCAACTTGGTTATGTTCATATTGTGAGTTTTCTTTCACCCACTTTGCCATTTTCTTTGAAAATGGAAAAAATAGGAAGAATGGGATGCAAGCATATATAAATAAAAAGCAAAAGAGAAGACAGAAACAGAAAGTAGGGAAAGGTTTAAATAATTTCTCAAATTCTCTATTCTCTTGTTTCACATAGTTCAATATATATGCTAATTCATTTAATTTATATTGCTAGCTTCTCATATTTCACAGAAAAGAAAATTTTATGCTATGATCTGTTTGTTTCTTTTTCGTAAGAGGCTTTTCTGTGTATGACTTGTACTCTGAGTAACATTTTGACCATTCTTTTAAAATTACAGTGCACAGTGAATTAACCATTACCCTCTAATTATTTTGTTATGGAAATTTGTTTTATCTTTTAATAGAAGTAAGAACAGCTCGTTTAATATTTTCTTTATTAGTATATACATGTACTACATTAAAAAATGGAAGGATAGGTCTCTCAATATTTTATTTAGCCAAGTTATCATTTAGAAAAGAGGTATATATGGGATATGTTTTTTAAAAACAAAGAAACATTTTTTTACCTCCTTGAGTAATCTAATCTTATACGAGGTAAAACAATATTAAGAAATCTGGAATGGTATACAAATGTGCCTTGCGAGAAAAGTAGTGAGCCCTGGAAACATTTGACTAAGAAATATTGAATAAACAAGTGTGTTTACTATGCTTATAAAGGAGAATATGAATAGCGTAAACTTTGACATTGTTTCTTAACAATAATTCACATAACATGCATTATCACAAATGCACAATTGCAATTTTGCACAGTATTTGTACCAACCTATCAGTTAATACGCCTGTGTGTTAGTACATGCGTGTGTGCTGGTGCATTCATCTAGGCCACACACAGAGAAGATGAATTAAGGCTTCATAATATTGATGCTGGGCTCAAGTGCTAGAAATTGAATATACTTAATTTAAATTATTCACAACTTATTGTGTTTAAAATTAAATACAAATATCAAATAATTAACTCTGTTGACATTTGAATTATGGTTTTATATTTTATTAAAGAAAATTTTTGTATTTACATCAAGCTTGACCTGTTAATGTGGCGAATTTCAGATGGAAAGATAGATTATGATTATAAGGTAATGCAGGGATAACTAATAATGTAAAATATACATTCCATGTGATTCTGTGGAAAGTAATTTTCACTCAAAAATGTGACTTTAATGGAAGTAGATTTTATCATCAGAAAGTGTATTGGACTTACTTGTGGCTATGTGGTGCAGGCTGAGAGGAACACACCATTCCTTCGTGTAGGGTTGGTGGATGCAGACACAGCCAAGTTGGCCTGCCGTCGGGGGCCGCATTTTACCCAAGTTGGCCCGCCGTCAGGAGCTGCAGTTTACCCAAGTTGGCCCGCCATTGGGGGCCACAGTTTACCCAAGTTGGCCTGCCATCGGGGGCCACATTTTACCCAAGTTGGCCCGCCGTCGGGGGCTGCAGTTTATCCAAGTTGGCCCGCCGTCAGAGGGGCCACAGTTTACCCCATTGCCTCACACACATTCCGTGCACCAGCCAGAGTGCTGAGGTGTAGTGAGTGCTCAGTTAATCGATCAGCTTTTGTTCACTTCCATCTGAGGGAGCATCCAGTGAGTGGATGTAGCCCTCTTTAGCCTCCCATTCCAGCACAAGGCACCCTCGCTAGCATTGCCAGGTTGATATATCTGTCTAGAATATGCTGCTGAACCCAAATATAAATGTAGAATCTTTGCTAATGTGCAGAGGAAGTTCTTGTTTTGTGTTGCATTTGAAATATATTTGTGTGTTTCTGTCCTATTATTTATTGTAAGGATATTTATTGTATCATTCTAGGAAACACTTGCGGCATCTATAATGATGCATACATTTGTCTGTATATTTTTCTGTCTCTTGCTGTACAACATCATCTTACAGACAATTTGACATAGCATCAATCAATCACATGCCAACCTGAACATAGATATAAATGAACAATAAAAATAAACACCAGTGAGCTTATAAGAGTATGGGATTTCAGCAACATTGACATTTAGGAAGGAAGAGAACCATCCAGAATTTCCATGAGGGCTGTGGTTGTGACGCTGTGAGATTCAGGACACACAGCCCAGTGTGCAAATCTGTACGTCATCAACTGCATGATGGTGACTGATTCACGCACTCTTGTCTTGAGAGATATTTACTGTAACAAAACTCTGTTCTCCCGGGGCCGACCTGTTGGGGTATCTGACTGGGCGAGCACATCCTGACGTGTTCTTTTCCGCTGACCTCACCTGGTATCTCTGTTGAACCTCCTCAATCTGATGCTCACATTGACCAACTTTTCAGCCTAATTGGCAAAGTTTACTGAAAATAACCAGGTGTTAAAGAAAGGGCCTTGGCCTTTGGTGCCATTTGAATATAGCTAGGCTGCTCAGAGCTGAGCATCAGACAGGAACCGAGCAAGCCAGCCTTGACAGTGCCTCTGCTGTAGGTCCTGGAGGCGCGTGAAAAGGCCACTGTGATTCCAGTGGTGCACGCAGCTCGCCGCAGACTCTCACAAGCCGTTCATGTCTACCACTCGAGACTCCTTTCTTGGCACCCTGCTCACCTAACACTGGGCTGCTGTCTACGTTTGTTTATTCTGAATCTCCACTGTGACAGCTCATGATTAGACATTTATCATCAGAGATCTAAAAATTATTTTTGAGAAGATATACTCTGTTTTAAGAAACCTGACTAGTAAGAAGGGAAATAATCTTTGTAGACCATGCACACACACGGAAATCAGCGTGGTTCCTGTTCGTGTGCCGTCTGTTTTCTCTTGCATTCGGAGATCCCCACATGCTGGGACGCACACACGGCGTGGCAGGTGCGCTGAGGTGGGCCAGGCACAGCCATGATGCTCGACTCATGCCATGCTGGACGGAAAATGTGCCAACATGCACGGTGAAAAGTTCAAAGACTAAGCTTTTCTATAAGGTGCGTATTGTTTAGTGAGTGTGTATTGGTGTGTCATATCCCAACCACTAGATGCTCTTCATGGGTTATTTCACTACTTGTAAAAGACTTAATGGATGGAAAACTGCGAATAAGAAATTAATTTTGCCAACAAAGAGCATGGGTGACAGAACACACTGGGGGTCAGAGCCTGAGGGGGCCCAGTGAGCTCCGTAGCTACTTGTGGAAGCTGCCGTCTGTGTTCTGTGCACTGTGTTGACCAGGGCTAAGCATTTACTAGGTGCTTAGTAAATCTCTCTTCATCTGTATCTCCATCTCTCTTCTTTCCTTGAACGACTGCATGTGACAGTTCCTATGGGGGAAAGGGAGAGAGTCAAAGTGAGGGAAAAATGTGTGTCTGAAACCCAGAGCGAACACTGGAGGTTACAGACCTTAGTTACTTCTCCCCCAAACTATGGAAACATCCATGCTAGGAAGGTGAGTGAAAAAACCTGAAGCCTACAAATAGCAGGGGTACTTACTAGGGTGACCGCTGGCTGATCAACTGCCGGGCACCGGTGTGCTGACTCGGTCAGCTAGGTCTGCTGGGTCCTGTCTGTGCATGCCCTTTTTGCCTGAGTTTGGAGCTGCTCTATCTGGCTTTGCCATTAAATGTGACACTGTGCCACCTTATCTGTCCAGCCACAGAACAGCAAAGCAGTCAAATGGCTTTGTCATCTCAATGCACAGCCAGAAAACATCTGGGTACCATAGATGGTTTGGACTAATCTATAATGTTAATATAAATCTTGCTCCAGTGTTATTTCAGGGATTCAGATGGCTATTTTGCAAGCCATTACTGATGTATTTGCTAAAATGTCAGCCGCTTTCCTGTACATGCCTTTCTGGCTGATCGTGGTTGGACAGTTGATTAATTGTGTTTTGCCCAGGTCCTCTCTGTCCTAGGTTGGACAGGGAGTGCTGACTCGATGTCACTGCACTGGAAGTCTGTGAGGTGCTGGAGATAAATTGAAATGTCACTGTGATGCATAGATTCCTGTGTGCTAAAAATTACTTGTTTCCTTTTTCCTTAGCCATAGACTTTTGCTTCCTGTATTTGACAATTTAATATAAATATTGAGGGTGTCTTCAGTATTTTAAAACAATTAACATGGACCATAAGATAAATAAAGAGGACTTAGGCTTTAATGTTCATATTATAATGGAAAATTGAGGTAAATAATTTAAAAGAATAATGAAGATGGTGCTCATAGTAATAGCATTAATTATGGTAGTAGTAAGAGCAGTAACAGCACCAGAGTTAACCAGTAGCCAGCCATTACTGTTGGGGAGACAGTGGCTTCTCCAGTGGTCTTTCCAGAAGAGTTGTTTTGTGACTGTGTTGGTTAGCTTTCCATTGCTGGGACCAAATCTCTGACACCTGCTGCTTAACAGAGGAGAGGTTTAATTTGGCTCATGGTTTCGGAGGGACCAGCCCAAGGTTACCAGGCTCCAGGGCAGAAGCTTTAGGGAGAAGGACACAGTGGAGTAAAGCTGCTCACTTCATGTGGCAGGGAGGCAGAGCCGGGGAAGACGCATCCCCAGTGACCCGCCTCTACCTGGGCCCAGTCTCCTCACCGCACATCCAGCTGTCCACTGATGAGTATAGCGCACTGCGATCTAATCCCTTCTCCAAGAGTAATGCAGTCAAGCTGACAGTTAGGGTTAACTGACACTGCGACTAACAGAGACCAGAGCAGAAGAACACTGGACCGTGCTCCCTGGCTGTGGGGCATTTACAGTTTCCCAGACTGGCCTCTGCTGCAGACCTCTTCGTCCCCCGTGAATTCCCCAGTGTAGCTCTGGAGAGTCCCTCCTTTGTAAGAAGCCATGGGGATTGATTCATTGCCCTGCAATCCCTCACTGGAATAGAGGCTGCATGTGGGCAAGGGCTGAACTTTATTCTCTCTGGTGTCTCCAGGACGCAGCGAGCACAAGGGCTGGCACACAGTGGAGGACTAGGTGCTGCTTGAATACACGAACTGATTACATCAGGAAACTATGATGCGGTCCACTTACTTGTTGTTACCTCGAGAAGAGCCAAGGCACCCAGGAGTGGGAAAATGCTGGGAGATACGGGACGCAGGGCTGTGGTGTTCGGGAGCAAGCATGAATCACAGAGATGTGTGGGCAATTGTCGAGGCCACAGCAAAGGCCAGAGGATAAATAAAGCCCCCATTTTTATGGCAGTCATGACCATTTATTTAGTCAACACTTCAGTAGTTGCCAAGAGGAACTGCCAGACGATTTATTCTATCCTAGTTCATTTTCCCAGTGAATAGATGAAGGGAATTCTTATTGCAGTTTCTTTGGTAAGAATTCCAGGAACTGGAGAGTTTAATTGTGTTGCTCACAGAAGCAAAGATGGATGGTAACACAGCAAAGGTTTATATTCAGGTCAAACTGATCCCAATGTCCTGACCTTCAGTATCAGTCATCCCAAAATATTAGCCAGGTGTTTATGGTTATGCTTTCATTGTTTCTTGTTTTGTAATCAATTAATAATAGTAAATGAGCACCTAATCCTTTTAAGTACTGGTTTTTATGATGTTCATGAATTGGCATATTTCATCGTCCTAACAAGCCTTTAAATTAGGTGTCCTCTTTCCCAAGTACCGGATGTAAGAGCTGAAAATACAAAGCTGAACATTGCAACCAAGGCCATGCCGCATATAAGCAATCAAGTGGGGAGATGCACAGAGGCAGTTGATTTCAGAGGAAGTGCTGTTCTTAATCACTGTGATTTAAGTGTATCTGTTCAATGTCAAGTGTATCTGCTTGATTATCAGAAGTGCTGGGGAGGCAGCACTCTGTGGGGGACAAGCAGGCTAGGACGGGAGTACACGAGCCAGGAATAACCTCACCTTGGCGAGATCCGAAGGTCACGAGGGAGACAGCGTGCAGCGTCTGGGGTGAGAGTGTATCGGGCAGAAGGAAAATCAGATGCGAAGCCCAGGGGACGGGACGGCGCCTGATGAGGTCGAGCAGGGAGCGGTGCAGTGCGCAGTGTGTGGATGGGAAGGGTGGTGGGGGAGATGTCAGAGGATAACGGGTGAATGGTGGCTGGCCCCGGAGTGGTCGTCGTGTCCGGGTGGAAGATGGGCAGACCGTGCAGGCGTCTAGAGGAGCAGGGCCAAGGCTGGGTGTGGAGCTGGGACGGGAGGGTCAGAAGGCAACGAGAAGACGACGCTACATGGGAAGGGAGGAGCAGGTCCCCACGGGCATCCTCATGGCCCCGTGCTTGTCGGACGCCCTCCTGACCTGTCCCAGGGCAATGATGTGTGGACACCTGGGATTCAGGGCCCATGTCTGGGGGAGAGTTGTGGATGCTAAAGTCATCGGAGTGTTCAGTATCGAACCCCTTTTGTCCAGAACCACAAGGAGAGTAAGTTTGAGTAAAGAAAAACAGCACTGCTCTCCTCCACATTTCTCATCTGTCCAGGTCCGAGTCCTGCATCTGTTTACTGACCCTGGTCTGGATGTGTCCTGATTTGCTGGTATTGTTCTTAAAATTTTGGTCCTTAGTGGGAAAATGTATGATATCTGAGAAAGCCCTCAGTAATATTCACTAATATTGTACTCCTGTTAAATGTTTTGCTTTAATCATTTTTCCTGTGGTGAGGTGAGATGTCATCCATGGGGAGTGGGGGCCGAGGATAATAGGAGCTTTCTCTACCACCTTTGCAGCTTCTCCGAAAGTCTAAAATCAGCATGAAGTCTAAAATTTTGAAAACATGCACTCACTTGTGGATACCCACCCTGAGTGGGATTTGACCGCTTCAGTATAGAAATGGAATATTTACCTCTCTTGGTCTGATGCATTCAGAAAGCCTGCAGTTAGATATGTTCTTGAACATTTTTACCACCTGGTTAGCTAATAATTTCTTAAACCAGATCTTCTTTATTGTGTCTCTGAAAAGCTGATTGTTTGGGTGCCGTCAAAGGTAGGTTCCCTAATACGCGTGGTTGTTTAGGTTTGATACAATTGCAAACCAGAGGACCGGCTCTACCGTCTTGCTTCAGGCCATTTACCCATCACAGTAGCATCCCTCTGTGGCATCGTCTGAGGTTCCTGACGTTCTGTCACTGGGCACTGTCACTTCCAGGTCATTGGACAGTGCCAGCGGCAGCTCTTGATCCTCAACAGGGTCAGCATTTCGCTAGAGAAATAGTCATCCATGAGTGCTTTGCCTTGATCCAGCTGCACATGTGCTTCCTAGAAATATTGCACAGCCCACCAGTACTCATTATCATATTAAATATATGTTGATTTTCTAATAAATGTCTTGATGGAGTCCAACAATATCTGATAAAAAAAAAAAAAACATTCTTCCACTACCAGTCCAATAGTCTTATCAGATTCTGAAGGTACCGGGTTGGTCTGCTTGGTGATGACCTCGCGCTGGTGCTCCATGACCCATACATTTCATTATTATGCAATCACAGGTCCTCTGTTTATCGGTCTTCTTTTACAAAGCCAAGCAGGATTATGTTATTCATCTCATGGTGCAAGCATAAGAATGCCTTGCCTCTTCTCTTTATTTTCATGTCATTGTTGGAAATGTGCAGACCTAACAGCAGAGGCAAAGCCTCCAGAGGTGGTGACTGCGGGACAAGCGCCTTTTGTTAAAGCTGAGGAAAACTGCACTGAAAGACGCGAAGTATGACTGCCTCTGCTCGGGTTTGATAGGCAGTAGTTGTTTCCCGTAGTGTAAACGCCACAAGAGATAGTTTCAATGCAAGATTAATGTAATTTGGTAAAGATGTTTATCAAGTATTTGCTTAACTAGCTGATAATTTGCACATTTCTTTGCTCAGTTGTGCATCTTCGTTAGTGAGGACGGGAGCTTGCTACCCACTGCTGATGAGTTAGGAGACATCTATTATTTGTGGAGCTTGCAAATTTAGGGGAATTCTGAAGGTCACTTTGTGGTTTAAGAGCTCATGTTATCATGTTGCAGCCGTTCTTCAGTGTCACCAGCTGTCACCGTGGTAATCTGATATTTGGCTGGTGATGCCCAGTGTTCCACTATCCGGAGCATTATCCCAGTGATAGCCACGCTTCCTCACAGACGTAATGGAGCAGCCTCAGTGACGACGGTGCTGGGATGGCTAAGAGAGGACCGACCGGTGGTTGATGCAATGATGCGCCAGCTCACCCTGCTTGCAGCTCACTGATTCTGGTCTTCCTCCGTGTCGGCCCATTGTGTCCATTCTGAAACACAGCTCATCTCTGATTTACTGGTCTTTACCGCGATTTTCGTGAAATAAGTGAGAACTGGAGGAACCCGGGACAATAGTAATGTGGATGGTCTCTTAATCACCATGGTTCAGCCGACAAATTTTCAACTTTCCGACGGTACAAAGCAAACATATTTGGTAGAAGCTACACCAGGTTTTGGCCTTTCCTTGGGACAGCAGTGTGCAGTGTGCTGGGCTCTCACGGCTCTGGGCAGTGGCGGCCAACTGTGGCTCGTGGCCTCTCACACTGTGGCTCTGCTGGGTATACTGTAGCCAAGCCAAGGCGTTCCATGGGTTCAGGGGATCCAGTTCCTTCCTGGTGTAGAATATTTTCAACTCATGATGGGATCAATTAGGCCATCACCTCCCTGTAAGAGGGGAGCATTTTTATAGGGAGCCTAAGGCTTCCAGGCCCAAGCAGATGAGCAGTAATGGCGAATAGCTTTGTGTGCCCCAGGGCAGGCAAGAGGTCTCCGTGTGTCATCTCCTTCCACGCTCACCACAGCCACGAGGAGGTGGGGACAGCCTCGCAGATGAGAGCTCCGGGGACAGAGGTGTTAGCCAGTGTCCAGTGCTGAGGAGCGGGTCGGAGACGTCCCTGGGCCTGGAGCTCTTGCCTTCTGGGGGCAGGGTCTGTGCCGCTGTGCCCTGTGTCGGTGAGTGCCAGGGCGAACAGAATGCCCCTGGTGTTCGTGGTGGCTTCCGGTAGCTTTAGTACCATGGTCGTCCACCATGGACGCTACCAGCGTCTGACGTGTGTACAGCCAGAGGTGCGTCTGCATTGGTTACAACAAACAGAGAGAGGCGCAAATGACACTGAGGGAGCAGTCGGGTGGTCATGCTGACCAAAGGCAGCACGGTCACTTGGATCAAATGGTGGAAAACGGACTGACTGTTAGTGAGACTGCAGCAGCATCTCTGTGAGGCGCACAGTCGGCTTTGGGCTGTGGAGCGATGGACACCTCTTGGTTTCAACTCCCACTTCCTTAGTAAGAGGCTCCTGTATCGCCAGGGAAGCAGGGTGAAGACCCCATGAGGATGCGCTGCAGTGTGTTTGCAAACTTGTGTAACCCTACAGTCATTACAAAATAAAATTGTTAAAAGAGCAAAACTGGTGATTTTTTTGTGGGTCAAACCTAATTTCGTATTTTGGATTGTCTTCAGTACTGACAGAACACGTTCTGATTTAACTCCAGAAGCTTTCGTCCTTTTCCTTCCCGGTCTGAGGACACACCCTGGACTCGCCCCAACCTGTCTGGCACCATCGTGCTGAGCATGTTAATTTGCTCACATTTAGTGAGCCTGTGGTCAGTTTCAGAATGCATTCGTCACCCTCCAACTCGTACGCGTCCACTGTGGTCCAGTTACCCTTAGCCTTCTCCCCACTCCCCATCCTGTGACAACTGCTGATCCAGTCCGTGTCTCCCTCGAGTCCCGTCCTGGACGCTCTGTGTGGATGGGCTTATTCAGTGTGTGCTGTTTCGTGACAGGCTCCTTACTTTTGGTCTAGAGTTTCTCTGAGTTACCCGTACCATAGTCCTCCGTTTCTTTTTACAGCCAAATAATATTTCACAGTATGGATATCCCCTGTTTTGTTGACTGAGTAGTTGATAGACACTTGAGATGTTTCTATTTTCTGGCGATTTTGAATCATGCTGCCATAGCATTAGTGTACTTCTTTCTGTATGGAGAGATATTTTCGTTCTTCTTGAATATGTACTTGGGCTTAGCTCAGTTACTTTACCTTGAACCCTGAGGCGAGTCTCTTAGGGAGAAGGAATGGACGCACCTCGACATGCTAAAAGGCTTCAGATCACTTCCAGCGCCTCTCACCTCAGTTTATGGACATTCCTCATGTGCCTGCAATAAACAGTGGTTGTTAAACATGCAGATCGCACGCACACACATGCGTCCACAAACACTGAGCCACGAGGTCTCCTGCAGAGGCGCCTTGAGAAAAGGAGGCTTCCTGTGCTACGGAAATTGCTCTGAAGATCGGGCATCTCCTCTTTAGAGATCTCTGTGGCATTTACAAGATGAAGTATCCAAGTGGATTATTTGTAGTAACCGTTGGCTGCAGCATAGCCCTACTTAAAAACGTTACATCTGACTGTCTCTAAGAGGTGCAGGTTGCAGCTCACTTCTCTTTCCTGTAAGTCCTGGATAGTTGCTGCTGTTAGGAGGGTGCCTGGCTCTGACTGCCGCCCCCAGAGGAATTTCCAAGGTGCAAGTGTGCATCATGTGTGCTAAACTGACGTGAACTGGTGCCAAAGGAGAGGCAGCACTTGTTGGGGAGCGTGCATATTTTCTCAAAGGCTCAGTGTGCTCTTGAAAAATTCAGATTACAGAGCAAGCCGTTCCTCACCGGCCCTCCCGACGTTCTCGCCTCCTGTCACAAAGGTGGGAGAGACCTGATCTTCTTGGCTTTCACCGCTGCATCCAGGAGGCACCGGGCTCTGGGCAGCCTCGGGTTCATGCGCCCTGCGTCTCTTCTGCACCTGCTCCCCTGCTGTGAGGCCCCTTGCAGGAGGGGGTCTTTGTCACCCAGTGGCTGTGCTATGCTGTTGCTGTCTGGAAACCAGCCCTCCCCCCACTTTACACACTTGTTAGACGCTGTGTGCACTCGAGGAGATTAGGACACCCCTGTTGATCTGACCACGTTTTCAATGGTGACATTTTGATTGTGGAGCAGAAACAAGTTATTTAGTCAAGTAAGGACATCAGCCTGATTGAAACTTGAATCAAAGAGGCCAAGAAATCACATAATTCTGAATTTGACCTTTGTGTTATTTTCAGTATAGTTGCTTTTGCAGCAGCTTGTCCTCTGGACCTTGCCTGTGGAGGGCTCAATTCCCACGTTAGTGTCAGGTCATCAGGGGCTCCTTCATCTGACAGAGTGTGGGAAACTGAGAGGATTGCAGCCCCAGGAGGACCCCTAAGATCACCATGACCCACAGGGGATGCTGAGACCCTGAAAGGGCAAATGAACCTTTCCACTAGAGCGCAGAGTAGCCGTCAGGTGTCCTGCCCCATCACACCTGAGCTGTCTGATTTTCTGGGTGTCCTGTCTGGCCTGGGGCCTACTCAGTGCTGGCTGGGTGCTCAGTCCGTGCCCATGGTGGGCAGATGAGAGAAAGAGCTTGGGGCTTCTGCCCGCAGCGAGTGCGTTGGTCTCACGTAGGTCCTGGAGAAACCACTGTTGTTGCAGAGAAAGTGCCCTGAGATCTCATCAGTCCTCTTCCCCTTCCCGAAACGCCATAGCCTGGGGTTTGCTTTATTACAGCAGTCTTCAGCTGGGCCCCCACCCCACACATCCCGGTCCACCCCTCAGTCCTAGGTTCCCTTCCTTTTGATCATCATTAGTGAGTAGGTGGAGGACAGCTGCCTTCCTTATTTTCATAGGTCACATTTTAGAGTCATGTCCTCCAGGGTGAAATGATCTCTCCCTGCTTTATATTCTCTGTGTTCTCTCTGCTTCTGTCTGAGCCCTTGGCCGCCCTGATAGCATTCCGTCTGTCCCCAGGTGTGCGGATCAGTGGCTCCGTATGGGAGAATGCACTGGGGGACAAAGAGCATACTTCGTGTCTAGATCCATATCCCTTACTAACTTTGAACCATAGGTGGGCTTCTGTTGTGTTTTTATTTAATTCTTATGAAATTCTTTTGACTTAATTTACTTTTCCCCAGTTATCAGTATCTGGAATAACACAGTGGGGCTGAGGGGTCTGCACCAGTGTGTGTGTGTGAGGCCAGCCCTTGTCATGGCAGACATGCTCTCTGGACAGCAGTAGGAGACCCTTTCCCCATCACCTGTGGGAGACTGGCCCGGGCTTTGTGCAGGAACTCGGAGGGAGCCCTGGAGTCACAGCCAGAGCTGTCAGGAACTCCTGGGCCTCGTCTCCTAAGCAGTGCCTGGTGTCCTCCCTCCCGCATTGCCCCAAGGGACAGAATCCCAGTGTGTCTGTCTGTGTGTCTGCACAACGCACACGTGTTACTCTTTTCTTTCACTGTGGCTCTGAAGCCACACTGTCTGGTACTTGATCTGTTGGTCTCTCCATCCCTTTATTTCCTCACTGACAAAAATGAGGTTGTAAAGATTAAACAGGGTGGTGGTGCTCACTGTCGGGAGGGGACCAGCAGCCCCAGCACGCACTGTGCTCGCTGGCGTCCCGTTACCAGTGCCACTGGGCTTCTAATCTCTGCCTGGCTCACTGTGTCCGGGTTGAGAATGGTTTGTCTCCTCTCCAGTGAGTGGCAAATCAAATCAGCCCGGTAGATTGTGCTAAGAAAGGCCAAGGTGATCAGGCTTTTACCAAACTAAAGAGATCTGAGTGCCCTTTGGTGCACAGGTATTTTTAAATTGTGTCTCAGCAGCCTTTATTTTTCCTTTTTGATTCAAGCCTCTGTTAAGAATATGGTAGTTGGAGTGGTGAGAAGAGTGATTTTTGGATAAGTAAGAGAAGTGAGATCATGTTAAATTAGGAATCAGAGTCAAGAAAAGATGAAAAGCTTTATTTAGAATGAGGTTTGGGCTGGAAATTACTGTGGATCTATTTTTTTTAATCGTGTGAGAAATACGGCCACAGGTTTAAATGCAACTATTTAAACATTTATTTCAACCCAGTTGAGAAAAGGAGAGCCAGCCGCTTCCTAGACCTGAGCATTTATCTTTAGGATGTTGAAAGAAAGTGAGAGACTGCATGACCTTGTTTGCTCGGAATTTTCTCTCTATTGCTTTCTCTCTCTTTTTTACCTTTTTTTCATTCTTTTTTTTCCCCTCTGGAGCAGGAGGAGACAGGTGTATTTTTAATGCTGAAAATAGCAAAGAATTTCTTTTTTCATTGCAGTAGGGACTGGAACTAAGGAAAAAAGAGCACCATAGACTATGCCTTGGTGTTAGAGACGAGAAAGATGTGAGACCCTCGTGGACTTGGGCATGGTCCGGGGTCCCAGCGCTCCGTCGAGTCTGCGCCACACTCGCCCCCACACAGCTCAGCCCCTCACAGAGTTCTCAGCTTGCTCTTTTGCTTAAATGTAAACCCCGAGGTTGTGTGTTTTTCGTCTGTATTTTATTATACGTTGACGTTTTGTAATTGTATAGATTTATGGGATGCCGTGTGCTATTGCGGTTTATAGATACAATGTGGATAAATTCAGCTATCACACCCAAGTTATTCCAAGACTTGTCTTTGTGGTAAAAACACACGGAATTTGCTCCCTGCAAGTTTGAAATGCACCATGTACTATTACTGACTGCATTAACCAGGCTGTGGAATAGATCTCAAAGAAGAATCACAGCATATTTGTCCTATATAATTGAGACCGATGGTTTTCTATTTATTTATCTATTATTTATTGTTAGTGCTGGGAAGTGAACCCAGGACCTGGAACGTGCTAGGCAAACATTCTACCACTGAGCTGCATGATCTTACCAAAAAGATGTACACAGGCTGTAAAAAGAATGAAAGATTTTATCTGTCTTGCTCATTTAAATTTCACAACAATTACAGTAAGAGGATGTCTGTACCCTCACTTTGCAAACAAGTGGAAACATGCAGATCTATGTGACTCAGTTTCCCGGGGGAGAGTGTTAACCTGGGAACCCGAGCTGGGTCTGTCTGACCCTGGAGAGCTCCTGTTCCTGACTGTGTGCGTCCCGTGGCCCCTACCTACACTGTGTCCCTGCGAGGGCCCGGCTCAGGGACCCAGAGCTGCTGGGAAACGGCCCTTTAGAAATGAGCAGATTTGTTCTCGCACGTACATAGGAGGCGTCTTTGTGCTTGTCATTATCAGCTTTCTCACTGTGTTCACAAACGGCACCGTGCTGAGACAGGGTGCAAATAAAAGTTGCACATATTACCAGGATTCCCAGATTTGAGGCGACATTTCCAAAAACACAAGCACCTCTATCCCCGTGTTGTTCTTCTGAGAGGGGGGCCACGCGGCTGCCGTGGAGGTGATGGGGAAGCAGCCTGGGCTATTCGGCAGGAGTCCCACCTCTGCTGTGTGCAGCCCGTGACGGCAGGAGAATGTCTGTGTGACATAGATCCCTTCTGAAATACATGAGCAATCTTAATGCAAGTGAAAGTATGATTTTAAAGAAAGATGAATTATGACGGTTCCTTTGGAAAAGTCAGTACGAGAACTCTTTACCTAAAATTAACCAGCCTGCTCTGGAAGCGGTGATATATACATATGGAGCAGCTCCTCCACACGAAGTCCGAGCCACTTCTTCTGCCAGAAAGTGACCCAGTAAAACTGCTAAATATACACCTGGTCCTCTCACACTGCCCAGGCAGTGACAGAAAAGAGTGACTCAGCCTCCTAGCCACAGGTGACCCTTGGAAGTAGCTTCTTTTTCTGGATTTGGTCTAAATTTCTGAATTTCTTTAAAAGTTTTAGGCTATTTGAAATCAATGATAATATTTACCTGTGTGTTATAAAGAGGCAACAGATTTTTTTTTACATAATTTTGGGGCTATTGCATAGTCACTAATGAATTTATTCACCAAGGACCCATAAGACAGCCCGGAACTGTGTGGAGTGTTTGAGGCACAATACCTCTTCAGCTCTGTTCTTTGCTTAGAGAAGTGAGCCAGGATAGACATGGCTTGCCTTTGTATATTTGTGTTTACAGAGACATTTAGGGGTGTTTCCAAAGTACTGTTAACAAATAGTACCTCTAGCAGCTCAAATTGAATTAGGTACCTTTAAGTGACCAAGTTATTCAGAAAGACAGAAAGATAGAAAGCAAGAAAGGAAAAGGAAAGAAACAAAGAAAGAAAGAAGAGAGAGAGGCCAGGCGGGGCGAGGCAAGGTGAGGGAAAAACTCCACCTAGTCAGTCACACGCAGAGCGCTTACTTGGCTTTCTGTGGAGTGAAACACCGAGTGCTGTGGACTTAGTTGCCCAGAGCGATGGACTCAGGACTATGGAAACTCCACCTAGTCAGTCACACGCAGAGTGCTTGCTTGGCTTTCTGTGGAGTGGAACACCGAGTGCTGTGGACTTAGTTGCCCAGAGCGATGGACTCAGGACTGTGGGACGTGCTTCCCAGGGTCCTTTTCTGCCCACCAGAGGCCCACAGCCACCTGTCCATCGTCCTGGGTAACGTTTACCTCCTTGCTCATCTTTCTGCCTCTTGCTGTGTGTGCATTTGCATGTGCCCACTACTAGGGTTTGAACCCTGAGCTTTTGCACAGGGCTACACCCCCAGCCCTTTTGTATATTTATTTTGAGACAGGCTCCCTCTGAACCACTCCGTCTGGGCTCAGATTTGCGGTGCTCCTCTTTCACCCTCCTAGAGTGCTGGGATGATCGGTGTGCTCCTCCTTTCTTCTCTCATTGCACTAATGAACTTTTCTTACTTGGATACAATTAGAAGTCAAATCTGTTCAAATGTACATATAGCATCCCCACTGCCATGAAGGGTCATCATTGTCCATCACTCAGTTTCCTCAAAGATAGAGCCAACCCATAAACTTACAGGTCTCTGCACTTCAGTGAAATTCAATCACTTGCTCTCTGTGCCTCCGGTAGAGATTCCACGGCACGGTTTGGTTTGGCTGTAGGACCTCCGCTGTCTGCTTCTCTGGCTTTCAGATGCATGAGTTAGCACGGCTCAGGACACGGTTCGTCAGTGTGTTTTGCTCATTAGTGTCGCCCCGCAGACACGTGGTCAGCCTCGGCCTTTGTGCAGGAGGAGGGTGCTCACCGTGCTGGCTCGGCTGCGCCTCCCTCAGTACGAGTGCTGACTTCTCCCCTTCCTCTCTCTCACCTCCGCTTCTCCGGGGACATCGCACAGGAGCAGGCACTGCCCGTGGCTTGTGCCGCCACCCGGAGCTGTGATTCCCGACACTGTCTGCCCTGGACGCCTGTCATTTTTCTGATCTGGATGAAGTAAGAAAAAATGACAGTTTCCAGGATGTGAGATAATGTTACTGAAAGGAAGCTGGCCGCGCCGCACGCGTACCCTGTCCTCACAGTGCATGAGTTCTTGCAACTCCACTGTCAAGCTCTTGGGATGCACACTAATTAATGTATGCGACATGCAGACCCAGCTGCTTTTCAGCCCACCTTGTCCAGTGGCATCCTGACACCCGCCTCTTCCTCTGGAGTCTGTACCCCTGCTTCGCAGAGTTAGAAGCTCGTATTTCTCTAGAAAATGTTCAAGGCTGAAAGTTTCTTTGGGAGTGAAAAGCCAGCTAAGGTGTCCAGGTGGAAGATAGTAACATGGAGTCATCTGGAACTGTGTTCAAACTTTGCCACAATGACTTTTACCTTGGGCATTCCCGAGCTTTCGTCTCCTTGTGGGTGGAGCTGTTAATGTCTGAACTAGCAGCATCCACATTGCCTCTCAATAATTAAAATGCATAGTATTTAACATATTTAGAGATTATTATAGGAAAAGATACATCAATAAATAAAAGTGGTTTTGCTTCTCTCCCGTGAACTACCGAGAGCTTCTTTTACTTCCAAAGGAGAGTGCCTTATCCGTGCCACTTAATTTTGTTTTAATCTTGTTGCTATTTGTGTTGCAGAAGCAAAGTCCCAGCTGTTGGTTTTGTCCCTTTAGGTAGAGATATTAAAATCACCCAGGACAATGAGCCCATTCTTCCTCAGTTTATCTGATTTTCTCTGTGAGCACTTGTTTATTGTTTGACAAAACACTCTTGACTCTTCAGCATGAGACTAATCACCCCACTTCCAATGTCTCATCTAAGATCTTGATGTCTTTCCTGCAGCAAGCTCCCTGGGAAAGTGAGGGAACCCAAAACTAGGGCTTCAGAATTTACTGCATGCAGCATTCTGTTCTGTCCTTGGCTGGTCCCATTAGTTTCTAAGGCAAGTTTGAATCCACCAAATGTAGACTCTAAGATTCTAAAATAGTAGCTTTTAAATTTGGCTGAGCAGTGAAATCTTCTGGGAAGCCTTAAAAATACCTGAGTGGTAAAAATATCTGAACTCCACTCCGCGCTTCTGATTTAATTGCTCTGGGATATGGCCTGAGCATCCTCCAGATTTTTGTGAGCTGGGGGCAGCCGTCAACCATCGGTACATCTGTGCTGACCTCCAGGATTACCTGCACTTCCAGGGGAAACTGAGTCTTTTTGACATCTGGACATCAGGACAATCTACCTATCCATGCCTTTCGTGTCTAAGAAGATGTAAAGAAAAGACTAGATCTTTTCCTTAGGCATGCAATAACATAATTTATGTGTAATTTCAGACATCCATCCATCCATCCATCCATGCATCCATCTCAGTGACCTGTTTTAGGTAATAGGTATTCTTTTCCTTCTTCATGGCAGTGGAAGGTCCTTGGTATATTATTTTAAAAGTTTATGTAATTTGGAAACCCCGACAGGATAGAACTGCAGAGAGTTGACTTTTGAATTAAGAAGTCCTAGGTTCGGAATGTAGCATCTTGGGCAAGTGCCTTAAACTTTTGGGGACTCTACCCCCACATCTGTAAAATGGATTTATTAGGTTTATTTTGATGATTATATTAAATTCAGTGCGATACAATTTGTGCAGGTCTACACATATTTTTATCTAAAGCATATGAAGCTCCTTGGAAATATTTAGCCATTTTGGAAGCCAAATAAAATGTTTCCCAAGGAAAGAAAATCCGAGGTAATCAGTTGCTTCCTTTCAGTCTTGTGTCATTCATCACAGGTTATTTACTTGACGCAGCAAAACATCACATCATCCAATAATGGCCCGCTTCCAGCTTCTCAATAGGTCAATCATCCTCCCCATTTGACAAGTACATTTTACTCAGAAATGATATAAAAATGTAGTATTTTTCTTGTCAGCCTGAACTATGCCACGCTTCCTGACTCCTGCATGTTCTTGGGATTCATTACCCTTTTACTTGGTTTCACCTTGTCACTGTCAAATCACCTAATTTTACTTATTTAATAATTTGACAAAGATAAAAAATATTATCGCGGGTGTCTGAGACAATTGAAATGTCCTTTACAGTCATCGTTCTCATTTAGATGACAGCAGCATCCCCTGCGCAGTTTCAGAAGCCCCCACCTGGCCTCCTGTGCATGGGAGCGTGTGTGTGTGCATGTGTGTGTGGGGTGTCCTCCCGTGTTGACTTCCTGACGTAGACTCTCGGTGCAGCTTTTTGGTTAAATGCTATTCCTTGAACTCCGCTGTTGGTTGAATTCCAAGGGCATTCCTTTAAATCAAGCATTCTGAAAATAAACCCCAGAATAAAGTCTAACCTAATTTCAAGTTGATCTAATTTAGCTCATGCAGATGTTGGATTTGCATTTAATAATACTTATGCCCTGTTAAAATTTCTAAAGAATAATAATTAGCTGTCACCTTTCTTGTGTGTGAAGAGAGTTTGCAGGAAGTTCTCAGCTATGCTGACCTTGCACTCCGCCCTGTCTGACCTAGAAATTTTTCCAGCCGTCCCACAGGTGCCGCTGTCTCAGCTCCTCACGCCTGTCTATTAAAGCAAGTCCGTTTTTCCTATATTTCCCCCTATTTTTCTATTTCTCTTGTCAACTACTTCCTGCCTTCCTTAGATCCGGATTCTCCGCTGGCTCCTAATCTGTTCCTCTCCTCCTTTCCTAAGTCAAGCATTTCAGATTTGTCTATGTGATATTTCCCCGCTGCCTAAATTTCTGCTTTTTTCAAAATTGATGTAAATTTTCATTTTCATATCACCAGTGAATTCTGGACTTGTTTAGTCTTAAATTCTAAATTTAAAGAAAAATGTTTCCACATGAAATCTCAAGTCCACCTGTCCTTTGGATAAGCAATTATTAGAATGGGCTAATGACATTTTTTCCTCCCCTTCTAGCCTTCTACTTCATAATATTTTAAACTTTTACAGTTTTGAATAATTTTAAATTTACAGAAGATTTGTACTATAGTACAAAGACTTCTGGTATACCTTTGACTTTGCTTCCCTTAATGTTAAATATGAACATTAATATTTTATCAATAAAAAAATGACATGGGTACCAGATTACTAAGGAAGCTACTTCATCATTTTTTGCAGTTTCAGTTTCCAATCCAAATTACCACACCGTACTTAGAATTTTAGACTTTTTGTTTTGGCTACCTCCTTTTATTTGACTTCACTTCAGATCTTGACCAAACCGTCCCTGGTTTATTCCTCGTGAGAGTTCCTTCTCTTGATACCTGCAACGATTCTCTGTCCTTCCTCCTACCTCTCTGGCACTTTTGTGCTAATCTCCCAGGCTGGTTTCTCTCCGAGCACTCCAGAGTGAGGCTGTTCGGCGACCAGCTCCTGTCCTCCCTGCTTGCCGCAGAGCTGCCTCATTCTCCTGCACAGCCGTAGGGCTTCCCATGCCGTCGCTGTGCCGAGAGCCCCAAATGCGTGTTTGCAGTCTGGACTTCTTTTTCAAGCTATAGGCCCACATATCCAGTACAGTGTTCGCTTTCTTCATAAGACTGAACTCACAGTTTGTGTATCTGGAATCAAATTCATTAACTTCTCTTTCCAGATGCCTCTTCTCCAATGTCCCCTGCTCCCTACACCCCACAAATGCACAGCGTTTGTCTTCCTCCTCTGTGCCTTCTGCCTGGTGTGCTTTCTCTATTTTCATGGTTGCTAATTAAGATCAAGCTACTTTCAGATCAACCTGAATTTCAGTGTACTTCTAGAGCCCAGGAGAAAGAGAATAAATTATTCTCTCTGTTTAGAACTTAATCTGTTGGATCATACTGCTATTGTTCTCTAAAGTTCTGTGGGGAGAGAGACAAGATGAAAGATCTTTATTGTGTTGAACTTAAAATTTATTTTCCAATCAGGGATGCTTCAAAGTGAATGAGATAGTGATTCATTCCAGGGTGGTGATCATAAAGCAGGTTTGTACCAGGAAAGCTAAGGTGTCGCTCATCCAGATCTCAATAGTTTTTCACTAGAAAGTGAATTTATGCCACTAAGGAAAATTCAGACCAAAAGGATTAAGACAGTCAGGTGAATTGAGTGTCACAATGATGTCCTGTATGTTACCACTTGAGAAAATGAATTCAGGTTCTTTTCAGCAACAGCAACGACAAAGCCTACCACACAGTATTTTTGACAACATAATACATATATGGTACATTCATGTAATTTCTCCCGTGAACATGGAAAACGAATTTACAGTCATTATAGCTTTGAGGTCAAGAGTTACGTCTCATAGAAGATGCAGAATGAAACATGGAAACGGATGCTTGGTGGCTGCACATCAAGCTGCCCCTGAAGACCTGGCCCAGTAGGGAGTCCAGCCGGAAATGAGTTGATGATGACGAAGCGTGCAGTGTGTAGAGATATCGATTTAAATGATCACTTTTCTCTGACTAATGGTTTTTATTCTTTGCCCCTTTATGACAATCAGCGTATTAAAACCTTGGAAGTCAGAAGGAGGAAGGGATGAGTCTCCCTGGGGCTGTGTCTTTGAGCCAGCATTTCACCTGTCTGCCCCTTCGTGTATATTCAGTTGAAGGAGGTGACGGCGTTTATGCAGCTCGCTTCGTGGGGTGTCAGGGATGTTTAATGGGGTGTTATGTGTGTGATTTCCCTGGAACCTCTAAATTCTCTGCACCTTTTGAGTTCAGAGCATTGTGTCCCAGCAGCAAAGAGGACCTTGCTTTGCTGATTCGTGAGCGCCCTGGCTGGAGTCCACGCTCGCCCCACCGGGCGACCCTGCGCTGTGAGGTGGGGACAGAAGTTTGCTCTGGGTCCTCCTCTGTCACAGTCTTGCCACGCTTCAGTGAAATGGCAGATCTGGTGTTGGCATTTCTACAGTGGGGAAGTTTAATCCCTGAGCGAAATTGTTCTGTGAATCTTGATGGCACAGCCCTAACGCCTGGAGAAGACCCGTGGGCCGTGTGGCCGTGGCTCCATGCAGGGCGTGGCTCAGATGCCGTGGGGTGTCCTCACGCTCTCCCGATGTCACGGAATCTCTAAGGTCGGGGCGACGCCGAGCTGCGAGCTGGGCTGGGGTACAGGGCTTCGGAGGCCTGGATCCAGGACCTCGAGACCAGCCGTGGAGCCCTGCTCTTCACCAGGCGCACCTGACGGCCTTGCTTATTGTTGCTTCTGTTCCTTGATGGACAGTTTATCTATTCTAGACAGTGGCAAAACAAACAGAAGTGTGACGCGGCCCGTGTTGTGCAGACCTCCTTTCCTGACTGCCACCGGTGGCCCTCGCTTCTCCTGGGGGGTTCGGAGCCTCCGAGACCCCTGTCCTCTGCAAGCATGCACCATGGGTGTGCTTACGTGACGGGCGGAGCGGGCTGGCAGAGCCCAGGGCTGTGCAGACAGGCGCTGGGTGACTCGCTTGTAAATGTGCATAGCTCGCCTGTGTGCAAGGGTGGGGAACACTCTTTTCTCACTAGCTGGTACCAGGTCGTGTAGTGGCAGCCTGTCCCAGCCACCGGTCCCAGCCTCCTCGGCCTGGCCCTGCCTGGAGGAGTTCCCACATCGGTACGGCTGCCGGCTTCGGAGGCGGGGGAGGGCTCCTCGGAGGCGGCCCTGCCCTCTCCTGCCCTGCCTCTGCCCTCTGCGCCCACCCGCTTCAGCACCTGGAGAGAGGACCCAGACCATTTCCTCCAGTACAGGTGACTTAGCCACTTCATTCTCGAGTGGAGAGCAGCCAGGTGGGGACAAATCTTAAAGAACAATTAAGATGCTGGTAATTTAAAAATGCGGAAATCGGAGCCCGTCACGGGAGACTCCCTGGGCCAAGGTCACAGTGTTCATCACTGACTACTTCCTGTCCAGCGGCCTTTGTCCACGTGTCACGGTCCCGAAGAACTTGATAAAATGTGTGCTGGGTGCACCCCGTGCCAGACAACCATCTTTATTAATAATGCACTATCGTTTAAGTGTATGTGCATAATAGCATTGCATTTATTTCCTTTATTGATCATTATTAATATTTCATACTTTCTTTTTTTTTCTAAGGACCTTATCATAAATAGCTCTGCATGTTTTAGCGATCTCACCTTAAAAGTGGGTTTTAAAAAGTCAATTTATGCAATGAATTTGGAGTAGATGGTTCTCAGCTATTGTTACAAAACGACATATAAATCTCACACATTCAGACTTTCCCTGTCTGTGTCCTTCTTAGTAAGGGCTTCTCCTGTTTCACAGAAAATCATCTCAGGGTTAGATTACGATAAGGAAATGCCTTTTGCATGTGTGGTGGAATGAGAAGGATTTATATCTTCAGTTCTGTGCTGAGCAAATTTACAGAGAGCATTAAATATCCTTTACCTTGACATTTCTCACACCTATCATCTTGATAATCTTTGAGTCAAGGATTGTTGATTAAAAATGCCTCATGCCAGCAACTCAAAATATACTCAGAATTCAACCTAGAAACATTAAAAGAGCTTATTTAAATTTCCAGTTTCTTCACTGCACTCCAACAAGGGATTTGAATAAACAGATTAGCCTTTCCACCTTGAGTTGATAATTAAGGGTGAGAACGTTTCATTCAGTGACAACCATGTGGATGACAAAAGCCCACCATGCATCTGGTGTCATCGTAATTCACTTGAGATTCCTTTGCTCTGAAAATTTCATGTAGCATTCTTCAGGCATGGCATTCACACAAAGCTGGGATACCTTCCTGCAGGGCCACAACTCACCTTCGGTTTCTGGGGATACGGCTGATCGTTTATCATCTGCGTGGTTGGTTTTAAAGTTAGTCTAAGCATTCCTGTCATCCTGCTTTGCTGTCTCCTCTGCAGATTTTCAGTTTCAGTCTCTGTGAGACCACTGTGCATCAGCAAGAGGAGATGTAGAAGAAAGGGAAGGAGGCACTTGAGAGTCCCAGACTGGACCAGGCTTTTCGAGCCAAGTCCCTGCTCTGGGCCCTGACGTGAGCAGATAAAAATGTGATACACGAATTCATGCTAAGCACCTAGAGCCAGAATATTAACCAAATGAATAAACTGTAATTTTCCTCTCCCTTTGTATTGTTTTAACTGATCTCAGACATAAATGCAAACTCAGCCCCAGTCAGTACATCTCCTCTAGATAACCAGATATCACGAGGATAAAAGGGTTTGTGCAAGAATTTGTGGATTTCTACAGCTGTTTTGAAAAAGAAATAAACTGGGTGACCATTCTAATCAATTATTTACACACATTTGTGGGAAGCTCATTTTATCACTTTACAGAACTAACTGATCTGAGAAAATTAGTGAGATTAAAGTAACAAAATTTATGTCCTCTCTCATCACCTCTGTGCCAAAATAACGTGACTCCAGCTGTAGGATCTACAAGACTGGAGCAGCAAGTATTCACTACGTACCTATTTATTGTGTCCCCAGCCATGCTGAGTGCCACGTCTTCTGGCACAGTGGCGAGGACTGCGGGAAGTCTGGTGTAATTCAGGTGTGCAATTTAGGAGATTCAAGTAGACAACCAGAATTGATGTTTCACTCCACAGTTGAACGTCACTTTGCCCTTAGTTCTCTCTTTGATGCAGAATGATTCTTTTTCTTAACTTGTATAAATAAAAAATTTCAAATTTATGTTGTCACTATTTTATTATCACTCGAATGGCATAAATCATATTGAAAAAGAGAGCAATCATCATCCTGGATTTGTTCCCCAAATTTCAATTTTATTTAGCATCTGTAGTGATTCCCTTTATTTAAATAAATCTTTTGTTTTTTGTTTAGGCAAAACTGTATAAGCATGTATGTGCTGTTTTGTTTTACTTGTTCCTCTACTCTCTAGAATTACTTGAAAATAATTTTGCAAAGGAAAGAGACTTAAAACTAACAAAATGTGCTCAAAGTCAGGGCACCTTTGATATGAAAGAAACAACTATGAACCAATTTAAACCTCCGGTTCCCAAGTTGGCTTCTCATATCGGTCCCTTGCAAAGGGCTGTTTTTTTTACTATTAAAGCAATGAGACTGTTTGCTGCTGTCATCTGGGCTTTCGGTCCCAGTATTCCTAAAATGATGCTACGTACGATGGTACCCTTTATTACAGGTCTAAAATGTAGATGTAAGTGAAAGTGAACTCTGCATCAGGAAAGACAGGGTGTAGTGGAAATATATTTTCCTGGCAATGCTGAGTGTTTTCTGCTTGGAGAGCAATACGGTGTGCTGCAGACACGGCCTCTAATTAGCAAGCTCTTGAAATATGGTTTCTCATTGAGCAAAATGGTCATTCCATGCATAACTGCAGTTTCAGCAATACCTTTTTGTTTCTGGTTATTAATTTGCATTTAACGTGCATCAAAGTCATTAATTTACTGAGCCAACATGGTAAACGTGGGGCATTAACTTTATAAATGACACCATCCTGCTTCAATATATTGGTGCTTAATGACATTATACCACATGAAAGATTCTAATTTCCTTGTACTGGATGTAGCTGGTTACATTAGAATGCTAAGACTGTGATAGTATTTGTTTTTTAATTGTATCGAACTGACTAGTTACAAGGATCTTATAATAATGCTTACCATTGCATCCCATTGTCCTTGCTGTAAACTACATTGTGATTCTTCTTTGGAAAACATCAAACTTTCTCAATATTATGACAGTTACATTACTGTGGAAGTCTTTTAGAAGAGAATGATTGTACTAATAGCATCCTGCACTGACATTTTGGAGAGAACTATGTATAGCACTATCAAGACACTCGGTTCTTTTTTCCCCTTAAAAGTATATTCATTAAAAGATAGGAAAACATTAAAGAAGATAGGGAAAGCACTTGATTTACTTACTTTTCTCTTTGCTGAGACAGAATACCCAACACCCCAAGTTTATTAGCTGATAGTTTATAGAACTTTCAGTCCGTGATCGGCCGGTTCCAAGGCAGGGTGGCATGGCAGAGCGGCATAGTTCATGGTGGTGGAAGACAGCAAAAGCAACCAGGAGGAGAGAGGACTCTTTCTGTCCCCCATATTGTATGCAGACTACCTATCCTAGGGCAGATGTAGCACTCACACCCTTAATCCTAGCCGTATGCCAAACCAGGCAGCGGACTGATTTACTAATCACACACCTTGATCCCAGCATCACACACTCTAGATTAAACCTCCTCTGAAAAAGCCTAAGACTGCATGAGGCTTTGGGGGGACATCCAGACACAAGCCATAGCAGCCCTCTTTTCAAAAAGAAGCAGAAGATGAATTTAAAACATGCTGCATTCCGTGTTTAAAATCCTTCATATTTGAAGGTTAAATAAACATTAAGTAAACTATGAGACCTTTTGAGTATTTATGTGTAGATGAATCATGAGATTCATGAGCTAATCCTTGAATAGCTTTCATATCCAGCTAGATTTCTGCTACCATCTTTGTATTTTAATAAAACGGAGTTTTTGTCCAAATATGACCTAGTGGCTGAATGAAAATAGGAACGACTGGGATCAGGTGCAGAACTTTCAGATGTTAGAAGAGATCTATTCATCAGGCAGAGGTGTCAGCAGTGACCGCAGTGGAATTGACGAGTATTGCTAGTGTGTGTTTTTATCTTTACTGGTCAGAAAACACTGAATTTGTTTTCCTCTGAAGATTCTAACTCTTTAGTTAACTATTGATGCTCCTTCCAAATGCTCATTTTATTGATTGCTGTGTCCTGTCAGATATCTGCACATTTTTATCTGATTTAAAAGATAACTCTATACTTCTCTGAGCTACCAGAGGGCTCTCTAAGCCCCTCTAGGTAGAGGAGTCATTTGCTTCCCTGTGGTTTTCTGGTCAGTATCTGTATACGTGCAACTAAGTACACCAAAGTTCTTACTATTTAAACTGTCACTTGGTCGTCACCTGGACAAGGTCTTCAAATTTACTGATTCAGCTTTGTTTGATGATGAAATTTTCTGAATTCATCATAATTCACTTTACAAAACTTAAGACAGGAATAATGTATGTGCTTTTCCAGTCCAGGAGAAGTAATGTGCCAGTGTCCTGTCCCCAGCCTTCGTGCCCCGTCCAGTGGTGACAGGTGCTGTGGGAACGTTTGCACAAGGGCAGTTTAAGCAGAAGGAAAAATAGAGAACCTGAGAAAGCGTTAGCCTTACTCAAGTTTTTCTCTTCGTGTGTAAATGTATGAAGATAAATTGTATAATTTCACCTTGCCAATGAATGTCGTGTATATTGAAGTATATATATTTATAAATTAATTACATATTTGAACACAAGTGAGCTTGACAAGTAGTTATGAGAAACAAGGCGAAATTTCTTCTTTTCTAAGAAAATAGAAAAAAAAAAAAACATTTCTGACCAATGTTGACTACAGTAAAAAGCGAGCTCCATATCAATAGATATTATTGTATTACTTTCATAATGTTCTGTAGGTTCATAGTCCAGTTTTTGCCTGTGATTCACATAGCTTCACTGAGTTCTTTCAACAATTCATGGGATTGGTTTCTCTGGGCTATCCTCACATGCTAGGCTGAAGAAGACATTTCACTTGTATATCTTTTGTGAGAAAGGTCTATTGAGTCTCTTACCTATATTTTGATTTAGTTACTGGTCTTTCTATCTTGTGGTTTTTGAGTTCCTCCTGTGTTCTGGATACTAAGTCCTTGTCAGATGTATATAGTCTGGAAATTCTTTCTCCTATTCCGCAGGTCGTCTCTTTTATGATTGCTTTGTAGAAACTTGTTAGTTTTTGGTAATTCGACACTATGGTTTTGATTTTGTTTCCTGTGCTTTGGGATTTTGTCCAAAAATTCCTTGACAGTTCCACTGTCCTGAAGTGTTTTTCCTGTGCTTTTTTTCTTGTAGTTTTTTTTTTCTTTTCTTTTCTGTTTTTTTTTTTTTTTTTTTTTTTTTTTTTTTTTTTTTTTTTTTTTTTTTTTTTTTTTTTTTTTTTTTTTTTTTTTTTTTTTTTTTTTTTTTTTTTTTTTTTTTTTTTTTTTTTTTTTTTTTTTTTT